>VDFB02168118.1:201530236-201587731 GCA_007258455.2 Sequoia sempervirens | reverse complement strand
TTCCATCTCAAAATTTTGAGTGTAACTATCCTCAATTTCATGTCCAAGGTCAGCATTTCCTGATTTCGGAAAAAAAGTGGCCACTTAAGCCCCCTTTTTGGGAACCATCTTGGTCCACTTACCCATTCAATTTGCTACAGATTCTATTTTTACATATTTTTGAAATAAGATAGATAACTTATTCAAATATTTATGTCAAGTTGCCTAACTCTGATTTTTCTAAATTTTTTCCCACTTAAGGGCCTGCTTTTTCCATGATGATCCTATACATACCCTCATACCTCATCACAGGCTAACATCAAGTGACTTTTAATAAAATCTCAAAAGGAAATTTGAAATATTTTGAATTTGGGGCTAAAGGGGACTCATTCACCACCCATGGCGAATGGGTCCCACCTAGGACCTAAAAACAAATTTTAGAAATAATGTTGTATTTAATGTTATTTGTTAGGATAATATGCAAAGATACACTTAATTAAGCATATGAGGGCATAAAGAGACAATAAAGCATGAGACGGTGTAAATAAGGAGATGGGTCTAGAAAAGCGTGAAGGCTTGTTACAAGACGTTACAACACTTCAATATAGGACTTGTTGATGTGTAAAAAGGTGATTTTTAGGTGAAATGTATTGAATAGAGTCTAGAAGAATGTGGAAATGTCTTACAACACCTTCACAAGACATCGTTCTTTGAGTTTTAGTACCTAAATAAGAATGTTCAAGTCATGATACAACATAAAATCAAAGCAACATAGTTTCAACACCATGAAACAAGACTTAAAAATCCATGAAAATGACAAAGGACCATTTTTCTACAGCACAAAATTTAATAAGTTGAGTTTAATGAACTTGTTGACATTTACCAGACTATCAAGGCCAAATGTATCAATTAATAAAGCTTCTTCTATGACCATCTAATCTACTATAGATGTATCTTGGGCACATGCATCTTGATTATCCCTATGATCATAAATATATAGAGACCCACAAGACCAACATATATGAGTTGGAACTTTACACTTGGAAGACTCTCTCACATCACCCTATACTAGAGGCCTAGTATGTTGCATAAGGGTCTAAGTGAGTAAGTTAATTGAATCTAAGGTCTCCATCTAAACACCCTCCACAATAGAAAGGATAGTCACATGCTCATACTCTATTCTAGCCAATGGTCTTGGTGCCTAGTTTGGGTCAAGTTGTGCCCCCACTCTATCCTATGTAAAGTCCCCACCTCTATCCTAGAACTCCCACATGTCAAAGTAACTTTGGGATATGATTGAGGACAAAATCACAATATAGTTTACTCATAAATTATTGTGGTACCTCATATTTATTTCATGGAGGATGGTAAGAGTGCACACATGTCATATTTAAAGAAAAAAGAATCTTTAACTTGTTCATATGATATTTTTTCTACATAAATTTTTGTTCTCTCTTATCAAAACAACTATTTATTTTCCCACTAATTGATTCTTCATGAGACATAATGGATTGTAGTGATTGAGAAAGGGTGGTCCTATGGGAGTTTTTTCCTACAAGGTCTTTCAACCTTGCAAGTACCTCCTCAAGTTATTTTATATTATTCTTTTATTTTCCCTAATATGTTTTGTTGTTTGCTTGGAATTGTAGGAGGTGTTTGTTGTGGTTTTCCTTCAGGAGGATTTTCATGAAAAGGTGAATTGGGATTTTGAACATTTGGGGGCGAATTATCATCTCTTGAGAATTAAACAAATTTTAATTAAAAAACTAATTCAATCTACCAATATAATCCAAATTTGATACTAAAAAACTAAAAATGCTTACTTTTTTGACCTCCTCAACATCTTGGCATTATTTTTGTGCTGATTTGGTAAAGCTTTGGTTGCAAAATCAAGTTTGCGACAATGTGAGCTCACTTGCAAGGATTCTTAGGCTATAGGTTGAAGAAAAAATACAAAACAAAACTTGGCTTTTGGTTTTTATTATTTAAGTGAGTCATAACGTTTGTGTGTTATAATGAACTCATGTTTGGATTACGTGGGGGACAAAAAAATGTGGTGTCCACTTTTTTCTCCCTTATCTTAAATTGCACATGCCCACTAGGTAAATATTGTCATAAAACTATTGCTTGTATATATGACATTGCCTATTTCAAAAGGAAAACCACCTATTGTCAATTTGTGAATCCGCCTTCTATAAAATATTTAGAGGATTATTCATATATATATCAAAGGTGTTGGGAGGTGATATTGTTCAATAGGTGGGTTGTTGTGGTGGGTGAAGGTGATAGGTGGGGGTGTCACTTGTGTGGGGAGGTGACAATTAAAACCTTGTTTGATGGCAGAGCTAGTTGACCAAGATGGTGGAGGGAACATGCATAAAATGATAATGTGGGGATGAAATTTATGTTATACCTTATGGAACATAAGAAAAACTAGGCTACTAATTAATGTTATAAATTATTAGGCCATAAAAGTTACCAAATGATTAATAAAATTTGAGAATAATTTTTGGATAAAAATCAAAATAAGTTGATGTAGTCTGTACAACTATATGATGGTACTAGTCTATATAAATGGTACATATTTTTGTATGACACAATGGGGGCCCTCTAAAACAAAAAAAAATTATTGACTCCAAAATATGGACTGTTATATATCAAAATTCATTAATTGGGCACTTTGAGCATAACACTAGATTATTTTGGTTTCAAGATACGCCATATGAGAGTATTTGGCCAAAGTTCCCTGATTTAGGAAGTTTCTTACAAATTCAAATCTTTGATACCATGTTGGACTTGGATATTTGACCTTCATAGCCTAATGGATTCTTCAAAACAATTATATGCCTTCTATAAGAGAATTTTGATAATACCAAAATACAATGATAATTCATACAATATATTCTATATTTTGAAAAGCTTGTAATTGCATAAGACCCCCTCAAATATATAGAAAATATGTGATATTATAAATTAGTTGTGGACTCTAACCACCTACATGAGTGTAGGACATGTGTCAATGGTGTGTCATGTGCACATGACAAGTGAGATAAAGGTGTCATATGCACATGAGTTAGGTGTCTCAAGAGGTAAATTCATGTGTTTCAACCACATGACATGAGAAAAAATGTGAAAAACAACCCAAGTTAGGACTTAACTAGTGTTAATAGGACTTTGAATAGGAAAAGATAAATGCTAACTAGTTTAATAATATTTCTATTTACAACAAAAAATAGAAATTGAGTAGATGCCATCTTAGAAAGTGGAGAGAAACATTTATCATGATAAATTTCCTCATCTAAGAATATATCTTCACAACCATTCTCACCTTGTACTTCTCGATAATACAATTTAAACCAAAAAATAATGTAGCAAACATTTGCATCCAATAGATTTGCATCCATTAGATAAATCTATTAGGTCTCATAAGTTATTTTATTTGACACAACCATCTCCTCGTTTATGGAAACTTTTCAAGACTCTAAATTATGCATACCCATATCCTCCTTTATTGTTCCATGCTCATTAATTTTAATAAAGAAAAATTACATCTCTAATAAGGAGGATTATACCTATCCAATTACTAGATATCCTGAGTTAACCACCTCAATAGTTGACCTAGAGGTTCTATCTCCTCCTCAAAACTTTATGAACTTCTTGAGCTTTCCTCCTCTTAGATCCTTCATGGGCTTCTATTTTAACTTTCTTGATCTTTTGAGGTAGTTGAATCACTTTTTTTTTTAATTTAATTACAACATGTATAAGAACAAGGATTTAATTATCTAATGATAACACTCTATCTATATAAAACACTCTCAACCATAGGTTCCTAAATCTTGTAGTTTTTAACATTAATACCATAAACAATAAAGATATATTTTACAATATTATTCTCCAACTTTCACCCCTTCCTTGTAGGCATGTGTGGGAATATAGTTTGCAACTAGAAACTATAAGATGTCTCAATGAATGATTTTTACTTGACCACACCTCTTTAAGTGTCCTTTTAATAAGAGTTAGTGTAGGAGCTTGTTTGCTAGGTAAAAAGTTATAGTAGCCACTTCTATCCAAAACCTTTGCTCAAAGATAACCCCACTAAGAATAATTATATCCCTCTCCATCAACATCCTTTTCATTTTTTGCAACTCCAATCTATTGAGGTGTTTATGGAGTTGTCTTATATCTTTCTATTCTATAATCCTCACAAAAATATGAAAATATATTAAACAAAATCCACCATCATTATTAATGCTCAAAATCATAGTCTTTTATGATTCTCTATAAGAGCCTTAAACTCTTTGAACCAACTAAATACTTCAAATTTAATCCTAAGGATATATACCCATATCCTTCTACTATGGCCAATAATAAATGAAACATAATAAAAGAAATTGAAATAGAAGAAATATTAATAGGACTAAAATAATCATAATATATAAAGTCAATTATTACAAAAAAATTAGTTGAACCCGAATAAAATTAAACATGATTTTATTTTCCATAAATATTTTTTTTTCATATTATTTAAACTCAAGATTACAATAATCTATCCCCTCAATAAAGCTTTTATTTTCAAGGTCATTAGACAATTCTCACCTATGTGAGTCATAACATGGTTTTATTTATAATAAACTTAGTCTCCAAAGAATAGTCAGCCTTAGGTACCCATAACACAACCATTAGAAGTGGATGCAACACTTCTCTTTTTTGTTGGCTCCAATGGTAAAGGTAAATATTTTACATATATCTTCATTCTAGGAATAAAAACTATTGCATAGAATTGTGCTTGCATCTATCTAAAATAAAATTCATATTCAAACACCCTTAGCAAGCACTATAGATCCTTTCACCATATTTCACCTTCAACATAAGAAAGTAACCTACACACTCAAATCATTCAATTTACTAATATAATTTAGGTTTCATACCAAACTAGGGATATTTAGTACACCATTAATTTTTCAATTCCCACCTTTGATAAAATATCATATGGCTAATATCAACATATTCACTTACACTCTTACATCTATGTTGAAATATCCTCAATTTGAGTGCCCAAGTTTGGCATATACCTTCAATAGAAAGATTCTATGGCATGCACCATAATGTTGGTTAAGATTTCAATGCAATAAGCCCCTCTTACATTCTCTTACACATCATATGAATTTGTCATATGTAACTTCTATCATGGTGACCTTATGCATACCACAAAATTTTGAACACATGGCCAAAGAATGTCACCTAAATGTGGGATACCCACCTCTCAATGTGAGTATAAAATCCAATAAAGAGGAATTCCATGTCATCTCCAAATGAGATGCCAACTTTTCCATGTGAAGAAAAAATAAATGAAACACAATATTGAACACATGCAAAACTATTAAAATCCAACATCAGAAATTCGAGGTTGGGGTCACACATTTTCCAACATCTTGTAGATCAAATTGGTGTTGCTTAGAAATGATAGGAAAACAACCTTTACCTATTTTTAGCATTTTCATATTGATTTTTTAATATTTTCATCAAAATGATACTTTATTAGTAACTTGATAACATGAAGAGGAATTTTTCAATGCTCATGTATATATCTAAGATGGAAAATAAATTATAATTCAAGTTTCTTGAAATTTACCCTATGCATAAATATTGATTTATTTTCTTTATTTAAAAGTGTGGAAGAAGTTAATAATGATCCCATTTTTAGATGAACATAATAAATGCATAAAAAATTACATAATAATAAAATATATCAAGAAAAATAGGTATTTTGGATGTGTGGGAAAAGGAGGCATTTTAAGAGGAATAGTATACTAGAAGGGAATATAAATAAATCATTATGTAGAGGTATGAGTACATATAGGATTATTATTTAAGATTTTACATTAACCTGGATGCTATAGTATAAATTTACAAAGTGGATCCATTAGGTAAAATATTCAATTAAGGCATGTGAAAGTGTAATGAATAAAGTATGATAAACATTAAACATACTAAACTATTGTAAAGCATTATCAATAAAAGTATCTCTAGATCCATTCACATGCATGTGATCATAATATAAAAATAAGAATAATTTAACATGTAAATATATATTTTAAATTCTAATAAACCCATCACCCATTAGAAATTTAGTAATATGTTCAATAGGAATAATATGAGAAAATCTATAATGAGATAATGAAATGTGAATAACATCTAGAGGCTATCATGAATTGCTTAAGAAACATCATCTAAGCATAGCAGTATTGTGTGATGGAGGATATAAAACATGTTTATTAACTAAGAAAGCATCATTGATTTCCCTATTAGATAAAGCATTAGGAATATTATGAACTAATTTATCAATAAATAGTGAATCACAAGGTGTGTACATTAGAGTGTCAAATGATGTAGAGGAATTACGATAATGTGATGCACACTAGATATTATCATCATTAGGCATATCAAAATCAAGAATAATAAAAAGTAGACAATCATCAAGAGCCATCATCTCCAAATAGATTAATAGAATATATAAATGCACTAAGACCTATAAACTACTATCATATCCCATGAAATAAGTATAATCATCATATATCATATGAGCAAACATAGTGATTTTTTCTATAATGGGAGGAAATATATCAATGAAAAGAATAAAATGATGGATCCAAAAAGTGAAAACTAATGAAGGGTAACCTTAAATAAATTAGTAAGTGCACAAAGAGGAATCAAATCTAAAAATGGATGAAAAGATTTAAGAAATGAGAGATGCAAAGCACTAGGTGGGTTTAGAATGTTGGGTTCACTAAAATATAAGGAAATACATTTTGCTCTAGTTCTATTACAAAAATAAAATAATGTGCATAATTAAAGTTCAATAAATAATGAACTAAGATTGATAAAAGTAATTACAAATGAAATGGTTAAAATGACTACTATTTTTCCTCGATTTTAGGTAGACAATGATGGATGATCTATTGTGGAATGCCCTTGATAATAAGAAAAAAATTATGCTACAAAATCAACACTAATTTAATTATCTTGATAATAAGGCAGAAGTTAATGCTACTAAATCAACACTAATTTAATTATCATGAGATTACTTAGAGATATCACTTTGTGCCTAGACAATGTTGCAAATATGAATCTATCAAATAACATGTTTCAAGGTGTAGATTTGTCCTCTACTTTATGATACATATACACTTGCAAATATACGTGTCTAAGATAGATTGTGTAAAAAATACTTATGAAAAATGTGAAAAATGTTAATAAGGAAAGAAAAAAATTGCTTAACTTTCTTGATAATTAATCACCTTCCTTAACCAATGTACAAAATTGGAAGCTTTATTCAAAGAAAAATAAAATAAAAAATCAGTCTAATAAAAGAAGACGATCATTTCTCTTCAATAATTTATTTGTTTTTTCAATTAATCAGAACAGAATACAAAAGAAAAGAAAAAGAAAAATAATGAACACAACAAAATGAGCTGCAAGAAAGATGTCCAAACCCCTCTATACTTTCATTGTTTTACCATTACTTATTATACACAACCCCGGTCGGACTCCGTATTTGTACTAGTTTGATAGTGACTGATTAGATATGATGCAGATTATTTCAGACATAAAAGCTTTACTTGCAGAGTGTTCTTATACCCAGTGACGTTATGAAGAGATGCAAAATTTATTATCAGCATTTACCTAAATAAGAAATTATTTTACTAAACATTACTACTAGCATTCATATTTAGCCAATCTGAAAGGGTAAGTAGAGAAGGTACTGCCTATTTGATTACAAAGCCAAGCTACTACCTATTTGATTTGGTACTGGCTAACAAATTCTTTGCTACAAGTGTAAAGAACCAAATCTACGAACAAATTATTCAGAAGTCTGTCACTGCCTGATACTTTTCGAAGGAGGATGAAATGAAGAGATAGATATCTGCTAAAAGCTTCGAATTCTGAAAAAGCAATTTAGTTGTAGAATAAAGTCTAATTCCTAAAAACAGGCCTATCACTTCAATACAGACAAAAAATGCGTGTTGTGGAGGCGCCGTGCATTAAATGGCAGACGTTCATTACAGACAGTGCAGTCCCATTTGTACCTTAATAGAAAAACTCGTTAATTCTGCAGTACCTGTAGTTGTACAGACCTATGAAATACCCAAGCATATCAGAAACTTTCTGTTGTTCGAGGTTTGTATGTTATTAAACGTAAAAGTACTTCGAAGTTTGAACCCAACAGTGCAGGTAGTAGACTGTTAGTAATATGATTTAGATCTCCCTCTCAATCTCAATGTTCTAAAAGCACATATGTGGCTATAATGAAGAAAATTCACATGTTGGTTGACAGCAAATGTATTAAAAAAGCATGAATTCTTTTAATATATCCAGAATGAGCTGCCCACAGCCTTGTCATTTAGATTTTTATCTTCATGACAATGAACAAAAATAAATCACTAACTCTCTGCAATACTCTCTGAACTCAAACAAATAAATACATGTAATGTAGACTACTACAGGAGATTACATGAAAATATGTACCGGTACAAGCCGTTTGGCATCAACCCAAGACAGTTTTATTTTTATAATATCCATGGATTACGAAATATACTTACAGTATATATACACACACTCAAAAAAAGCTTTATTTTTACTGGTACCGCCTGCTATAAATCGAACATTTCACCCTCCTGATAAATCCCTTCATGCAGGACATTCTCAGATGGCAAAGTGTAAGGATAAATGCTGGCAGAGGAGGATTTCATATCAGCAGTCCATGCAGACGCATTCATTGTGCCATTGCCAAGAGATGGTCCATACCCGTAATGGTTTTCTTGTTTCTGCTGTGGGAATAGTGAGCTATTATTGTTGTACGTGCAGTACAGAAGATCATTCATATCCATTGAGAATTCATATGCTTCCATGTTCATGGCGTTATTATTCTCAACATTGAGAGCATTCGTCCAAGCTGATTGATAGTTTGCTTCAGGAGAACCAGAACTGATAGAGGATGCAGAAAACACTAGTGAAGTGTCATTATGAGGCAATGCAGCTGCAGGTAATAGTAATGGGCTTTCTAATTTTACATCATTTAAAATGCATCTTGGATAATCCAATGGAGGGTAGGCCGTCTCATAATCAGTAGAATGTGGTATTTCCAGAGAGGAGGTATTGTTATTATTATTACTGGTCATGCAGTTGGATGTGTGCATTTGAGAGGTGTTCATGAAATTCATGTTGTTTGATCGATCAATAAGAGTAGCCTCAAGTCTCTCTATGAGCTTCCTAAAAGAAGTATTGTTATCAGACATTAACATTTGGTGATTAAAGGCTTGTTGATGATTTAGCTGATATCTAGCTGATTGAATGCTTGGACTGGTATCAGCAATAGTGGGTGCTTCGGCACAGGTGGTTTGTTCAAACAACTGGGGAGCTATACCATGACTGAAACTAGCATAAGGGCCAGTCACATTTATGTTCATTTGCTGCTCTACTGCTGCAGGCTGGGTCGCATATACGTTTGTACTATTGTTGGCTTCTGAAGAGACATACCTTGTTAGGTCATTCATTTCAGCACGTTTTGCTGCAGCCATTGCTGCAGCAGCAGCAAGACGACGGGTGTGTTGATCCTTGCGTTTTCCAAGCAGTTTCTTCTTCAGTCTTGTGTTCCAGTAGTTTTTAATATCGTTATCAGTTCTGCCTGGCAACTGGGCTGCAATAATAGACCATCTGCACCAAAAACAAGTCTTAGATCTTATTACAACAAGTCTCAGATCTTATAATATATCTGCTAAACGACACATCTGAATGAATCAACATAGTTTTTTTTTTTCTTTTCTGTTATGGGTTTTGTTGTTTGTGACCCATACCTACTTCCAATACTGATATACAGGCCACATATGATATTGTCTTCTTCTTCTGAGAATCCTCCATGCTTGATATTTGGCCTCAAGTAATTCAACCATCTAAGTCTGCAACTCTTTCCACACCTTTTCAAGCCTGGGTCAAAGAATATCGATCAGTACAACAAACAGGCTGCTAAAATACCCATATTTTAACCGAGAAAATGATAGAAATATATGATGTAGGTACTAATTCTGATAACTTCTAGAGAAAAATAACACTACAAACAACACCATCAACGTGTAGATCCAATATTCCATTTCCATCTCACATAGAGGCTCAGAACCCTAATACAAAAAACCACTACCTATGATAGATTACAACCCATCCAGATGGTGCAATAAACACTGATACAATTTCAACCAAAGGAGAATACAATTGCAAAAGCCAATCTTACTTGACATGGAATAAAAACCTAGATCTGATACACAACGCCTGCAAACCCTAATCACTAGAAAGAATCATCGCATCTCTCTTATATAACAGATAGTTTATCCTATCGTCCTTGAACACCAGAAAACTGACAAAGCAGATGATTGGGAAACCCTAACTACTTGAACAAATCTTTAAATCTCTCTTACATAATAGATAATTTATCCTACCTTACATATACAGCTGAGAGCCAGATATACAGATAACAATTTGACAATTTACAGGATGCATAACATCAACATAATGATGATCAGATACAATTAAGAAGGATAACCTAAACTTTTGATACCTCTAAAACTCTGGGGAACAAATCTTTGGAAAGAAACAAAAACACAGGCTGAGTAATTTGGTTTCTTCCTACTGCACCACCTGAGATATAAACACAAACATTAAGGATCATTACATACCAACTTTCTGAGGTAGGGCAATCCAATTGCCTCCAGTTCCATGCTGCTCTATGTAGGCCTTTAGTTTAGAATCCTCTTCAGGGGACCATGGCCCTTTTTTCACATTGGCTTTGTCACAGCATGGTGCTCTGCCCATGTTTCCAGCACTAATCCTACTGTGTCAGCTGCAGAATGGATCAATCAAAAGGGATTCTCTTGCAGATGAATGACAATTGCAGAGTTCAAATGGATGGTAATGGGTGACTTGTCCTAGGTTATAAATACCTGGCACCAGCACAACTTTTTTTTCCTTGTACCCAGGACGTTATCTATCTTCCTTTTGCTGTCCTCTCGTACTTTATGGGCTCTATTAATACCTTTGTCGACTGACCTTACATTTCGGTACGACTACTGCCTTCCCCAAGCCCCAAACGAATTAGGAAAGTGGTCCTATCCTACAATCCCAATGGTACACTACCCAAGCTCTCAAACTTCATTAAACCCCCCCCCCTCCTCAAGGAATCAAACGCCTCTTAAAAACATATATAGAACGACGAAACTAACAATGGTGGAGAGTGGGTCCAAATGGTTAAAATTTCTATCTTAGTCTTAAAAAAGATTGCAATCCAGCCACTGAAATCCTAATGGGTGTTTCCTCTTGTCCTTCTCGTTCAGGAATCTATGCCATGCTGGTAATCTATCATTTTAAAATAATGTATCCTGGTAGGAAGAGAGTTTGGAAGTGGAGTATAAGTTAACCACGGTCGTCACTGGCTTTGACTTGACATCTCCTACCGCGTACTCCATTACTTAATTTAAGAAGAGCTGGAAGAAGGAATGTACTGTTATTCACGTAGCCTCATTAAACTATAAATATTTCAAACATCCAGTATCACATCAATCATAGCGTAGCCGCCATCACTTCTCAGCATAAAACACGACATTAACAATAAAAAAGTTAAACATAGGTCAACTCCCTATTAAGCACTCCATCCACTACACCATAACCCTAACCAGACGACTTCTCTAGCAAGAAATGGCTCCATTCTATTCATCATTTTTCTCCCATCTCTACTTGCTTAATCTATAGAAAATTAGTTTTGTTATAACCAATATTCTCGTGCCTTGTCCCCACCTAACTAAATAATTCTATGCCACTATAGACTTGATACCATTTTTCGTGCAGAGATTGTTGAGACACGGAGACTATGGGACATCAATTAGAAATTTTCTCAAAAAGTCATCTAGGCGTCGTCAATCCTAACGTCACCCCTATTCACCAAAGTTGGTAGAATATGTATATATTTATTTTCTTTCGTTTCTTATTTTTGTCTCTAATCACTTGCATTATCCAATTTTGCCACTACCAATGCCTCTTCCCAGAAGTTTACCCAACATTCTTCCAAAATCATGGCGTTTACGATCAGATCACACTGAAAGAACTCGTCATTATCCTATTTTTAAGGGCTTTCTTAAACATCTTGCCGTTCAAAGTCAATGGTATTCTTTTATTTTTCAAACTTGGATGACTGTTTAATATTTTTAATGTGTAGATGAGGTGGTAGAAATGTTCAAGATTGGATTACAATGATGATTATCATGAGTGAGTAAATGATGTGGTTTAAATGTTTGAGATTAGGTTATAATATAATATTTAAGTATATTCATTCATAAGAAATCAATTGTTATATTAGTAGGAGATTAGATTATAATGATAATATTTAAGTATATTCATTCATAGGCAACCAACTGCTATATTAGTAGGATATTAAATTATGATGATAATATTTTTTTAAGTATATTCATTCATAGGCAATCAATAGTTATATTAGTAGGGGATTAGATTATAATGATAATATTTAAATATATTCATTCATAGGCAGTCAATTGCTATATTAGTAGGAGGGTTATTTTTATTGTAGGATCATTATTATCATAAAAAACATGATATATTGGATATATACATTACTATGAATTAAATATTGTAGTTAATTTGTAACTAAAATGAGAATTTTGGAATTGTAAAAATGATTTCAAGATACACAATTTATAAGGGTATCTATTTCGAAGAGAAATATTTTTTAAAAGTCTAGGAACATGACTTTTTTTTTCAAAATTCTACTACAAAAGATGAGGGGAGGCTAAATAAACAAAAATATTTACTAACAAATCATTATTAACCATCCTACAATGCATTGTTGCTATAAACTACATGTACGAACTCTAATTCTATTTGTATGCATTCTTTTCACATCTTCTAGCATTATCTATTTTTAATCTCCCTTCCAAATCAAGTGCAAAGAGGGGAAATATATTCTCCATACAAAACATATGTATTCTCATCAAATATACACATACGCCTACCTCGTCACATAGAGAAATATTTAGAATAATTTTAATTTTTTCCATCAAATATACATCCAAACCTATCTAGTCAATTAGATAAGTATTTCGATTTTTTTTCAAGTGTGTTGAGCAGCACATTTTGTTTCTCAAAACACTACTTGGAATATTTTAAAAGTGTTTTAAAGTGTGTATCTACTTAGAATATATTTAGGTTGTGTATCATACAAGTAAAATGTGATTTGTCTTTGTCAACGCACTACTTATAATGCTCTTAAAGTATATATCTACATAGAATATTTTAAACTATAGATTATGTAAATAATTTGTTTCTAAAGTGTATTGAGAAACACATCATGTGATTATCAACGCACTACTTAGAATATTTTTAAAGTGTTTGAAAGTGTGTATGTACTTAAAACATTTTCAAACCATGCATTATGCAAATAAGATGTGATCTATGTTTGTCAACACACTACTTATAATATTGTTAAAGTGTAAATCTACTTAGAATATTCTTAAATTGTATATTATGCAAATAAGTTATGATTAGATTTTTTCAACACATTACTTTAAAATGTGTATTGTGTAAATAATATGTCATTAGAATTCTTGGAACTTGCATTTTTTTATTGTACTCATCAATCAATTGTGTTGAATGAACATTGATTCTTCTAACTATAACAACTCACATTTACTTGGAAGTAAATGATATTTTAACTTTTTTTGTGACATAACATACTTGACATGAATGCATACATAATGACCTTACATACATATATCTACTTAGAATATTCTTAAATTGTATACTATGCAAATAAGTTATGATTAGATTTTTTCAACATGTTACTTTAAAATGTGCATTGTATAAATAATCTATCATTAGAATTATTGGTTTGCATTTTATTATTGTATTCATCAGCCAATTGTATTGAAAGGACAATGATTCTTCTAACTATAACAACTCACATTTAATTAGAAGTAAATAATATTTTAACTTTTTTTAACAAAACATACATGACACGAATGCATACATAATACCCATACATAAATAGTTAACGAACATAAATATATTTAATATAAAAATGAAATTTTACTAATGCATCTTTCAATCTAATCTACCTACCTACCTACATTCCATTGACAAAACTACCATTACCCATTTGACTGGTCAATATAAACTTACCGATGATAGAGATAAAAAAGAATTCAAAGTCAAGGTTCACTTGGCCCCTATTTACATTGAGTCAATTTTTAGCCATCCTATTCTAAACCATGGGATTTATGTGTACGTATAAGCTTGAGGAAGTATGCCTTTCCTATATATTATTGAGATCACTGTTTATAAAGCAAAACAGTGGACCTCTTTGTCACTTTTGGATGCTAAAACAGTTTATAGATTTGTGGACTTTATCTCCACTCTCTGAGGTAAAGACGCGTGATATCTTCAATACAAATCTGTAAATGATTTGTTGGGACAGGGACCACTGTATAAATAACAGAAAATAAATACTTTCCTGGATTAAAAAAGTTATGGAAGACTTTGTATTGCAGTGTAATACACACACAATAATATCTCTCAAACTTCACATGTGAAACTTCATGAATGTCATTAAACACAAGAAGTAACAGATACGTCGGCAAATCAATATATTATATTACTGAAAAGTCTTACTAGTACATCTTTTCGTGCTGCTTCTGTATTGGATTCTGTCTGTTAGTTCTTTTCAAAGTTAAAATATTGTACGTTGAAAGAAAAGTGAAAAAAATATTAAGTTGGGTTTACCATAAGGTATCTAAAAATTGCATAGACAGGGTAATTGTTTATATTAATCTATCACTTGAAGGAATTAAAATAATATTTGATGTTTTTCTTTATTTATATTATATTGATATAGTGTAATTGAAGTGTGTAAATATCTTTGGTACTATTTTTTAAAATACTTTTGTAAAGTTTTGATGGTATTTTTTTAAGTTATATGATTTTAAATATTTGAAATTTGACTCTTGAATTAAATATATATTACATTGATATTTTTGTTAGATTTTATTGTAATTTTTAAAAAAGTTATAATTTTAGAGTTTACTTGAAATTTGAGTTTTGAATTACAGAATATATCAATTGAAAATGTTTTGATTAAAAAGAATATTTATAATTGAAAACTTAGTAGATTTAGTTATGGTTTCTTTTATATATTGGTTTTTATATGGTTTATTAAATATTAATTTATGATTGTAATTTTTTTAATCTTTTTTGTTAATTAATATGTTATGTGAGATAGATCATTTGAAATAGAAAAATAAAAATATTATATTGAAATACCACTGCTTTCTATGTATTCCCTTTATTTTTGTTAAACAATAAAAATAGTCCAAAAAATTTGCCAAGTTTTCCCAAAAAAAAATTATTGTAGAAGCTTCAATGAATTTATTTTATTATGAAGTTGTTAACTTGTAGCACATATGATCTTTGACTTAACCATTTGATTTTAGATTTAATAATTATACAAGTACCCATTCTAATTAGGATTATAAGGTTGTCATAGCCTAATTATGTTATAATTTGACTTGGTGGTGGTTTAATATACATCATCATATATGAATCTTGTTTTCATTCTACAAATACAATGTAGATCTCTCCCTCAAAGTTCTCTCCCTCAAAGTGGCTTCAATTAATATATGGTTTATATTTCAATACTATAAAGCCCAACCATGTTTCAACCTATATTTCCATAATGGATTTAATTTGTGAATAATGAGTGTATAGAAAATAATAGATCAACTAATGGATCATATTAGGCTATCAAGGACTAATTACCATTTCGTTCTACATTATGGAGCAATGGTTCTTCACCATATTTTCCTAATAAAACTAGAACATCCAGGTCTAAAGTGACCGAGACAACCCTTTATGAAGTTGCATTGTATTACCTAGTGACGACACTTCCTTTTATCTTTTTATTTAAATTTGGATTATAATGTGTGAGATTTTCTTATATCTTAAATTTTTTTAATTTATTAAATTATAATGTGGGCATGTAGAGAAATTTTGAATCTTATGTAAAGTGATTTTTTAATTTTATTATTCTACTAGTTCCTAGGGGTAATACCTTGGGAAAAGATGATTTCGAGAGTGTGTTTAAAGTGTGTAAATTGGTTTGTGTACCTTGTGGGACACTATGAAGAGAAAACCCATGTGTGTTTACATTAGAAGTATGGCTCATTAATAGGGTTGTAAGATGTGTTGAATGTGTATGGAATGGGGTTGTCATGTGGCTTCATGTGATTAGATGGCAGGAAGTGGCATTGCACTCATTAATCTATGAAATAGAAAAAATATTATTTCTACAATAAGATAAATATTTATTTATATCAAAATCTTATAATTCTCATCAAGGATACAAGAACATAGATCAATCACAACTTAAGCCTAATATGATTGAGACTTTATTTTAATATACCAAACTTGCATTATGCTAACTTAAAACCACACATCCATCAAAGCTACTTAATATTTTACCATACATAACACTTGAGATTTTTTATGACATTGAATAACTTCAATACTAGCAACAATATGCTTGTATCTCATATATATAAAATCTCATAGAGTGCTCTTGATTGTAGAAGGTCTACAAGATATTTATGAATTTATGACACCATCCATCACTACTAGCTAGAAGATATTTCAATTGAATTCTTATGGACTATTATTTGGTATTCATATTATTCTACCTTGGGGGTAGGGTTCTTTGTAGATTGGTATAGTAAAAATCCTTATCTTACATGAGATAGTGATACTTGGCTACAATAAATAGTTGAGAGATGCATCTAGATATTTTTTTAAGAATTTGAGTCTATGTTGTTGATGTGGATACTTTTTTTATATTTTAGTGTATTTGTTGTTGTATTTCATAACATGGATGATTCAAAAGTATTTTATATATGCTATATTCTTGAGTGATGAATGATGAGTGATTGTATTGATTAAGTTTTTGTAAGTTCATGGATTTTGTATTAAATTCTTTTTATCTTTTATGTGTATATTATGGTTTTATGAATTCATAGATATATGTAGTGAATGAATGAACTATTAAATAATAATTAGTGTTGTATGTAATTTTTGAACTCTTGGAGTATTGGTTGGATGCTTCATTGTTGAACTAATGGTTGGGGAGGAAAGGGAAATCCTTGTGGTGGCTTCAAACTTTCCCCATTGGTAGAAAAAAAGTGGAGGAATTAGCTTGCAAAATTGATCTTTGAAATTATATGTAATATGATGCACTTATACATGGCCACTTGCACATGTGGTATTGGATAATCACTTATTGTATTTACTATCATTATGAGGGTTTAAACTTTGAAACATTTTTATATTTAAACTATGTAGAATGCTATCTTCACTATTAGTACTTTTTATGTTATTATGAGAGCTTCAAATTTTATTTGATGTATTATTAATTCTCATGGATTATGACATGAAGTGTATTGGATATTTACCTTTTTGGGTATATTATATCTACTACTATACAATTTTCTATTGTCTAGCTCTTTCCTACATAGCCATAAATCTCTTGATAAGGAAACATAGGTTATACAACATCCTCTCCTTTTTAACTACATAGTAGATGGACCATATTCCCTTATCTTCTATAATTGCATAATTAATTCCATGATTTTAAAAACTATCATAGTAGTATGGTCCAAACCTTTATTGATTCATTGATAAGTGCATGAGTATTTTAGATCTTCATTAATTAAAAAGTATGAGTAAAAATATTTCTAGTACTTTGTATTTGTAAGTCATTAATATAAATACACATCATTAAGTCACACACCATGTACAACTTTGGTTAATATTAATTTTTCCATTTCCCATTTCTATGCTAGTACCTTTAGGTATTTTCAAACACAAGAACCCCACTCTCCAATAAGGGGATGCATGACTAAACATGGAAGTTTAACAACTTGAAATCTATTAGCTCTTTAGATCACTATCAACATAAAAAAAATATCATTTACCAACATATAATGGAGATTATTTCTCTTAGAGAATGTGTGAATAATTTAGGAATGATCTTGCACTTTGTGCATTCCTAGTGGTTAGCAGCCTATGCCCTAACCACTAGTGCTTAAAAATAGCACTTGGATTTTTTTTAATTTTAAAAAATTCATAACATTGTATAGTGGCTGCCTAATGGAAAAATAGGGAAATTTTATAGCCAAAAATCATAAATTCAACCTCTTGAATGCAATGGTGAGGTACTTTTCATGCCAAAATGCACCAAACATCACTCAACTCCAAAATTTGTGAAATAGTGATGCAAAATCCATATTTACTCCTATAACCCTAGTTGAGAAAATAAACTCAAAAATAGAGAAGGGATTCAATGAATCCACACTCTGATACCACGTTATGATTGTGAATAAAACACTTGACATAAGATCAAACAATGAACAAAACACCTTTTGTTCAAGAGAGCTATAAATAATAATATGATATATCTGCAACTAGAAAAAATTATAGAATGAAGAGCTTGCTTGAACCTCAAGAGAGATAATACAATGAAGGAGAGTGCGTATAAGAGTAAACAATAAATGATAAAGGGATTAGATCATGACAAGTGTCATAATCCTATGTGATGAGATACAATCATCTTATAAAAACTCTAGTTAATAGAAAAAAGTATTCCTAAGTTTAGCTTAAGTGCATGAAATGAATTAGCTTAATAATTAACTAAAGATTAATTAATTATTAGCTAATGCATGATTGCTCTAACACATATCCCCAATATTCACCTATGTCCTATTTGGTTCTACCTACAAAGGTATTGACCATCTTTTGTTGAGTTACTATTTTAGTAATAGCTATTGGAAGTGGTTATAAAAATAAAATGGTATAAGCCATTTCCTGATGCAGGAGCATCCAGTGGTGTAAGGGCAATCTTGCATCACCCAAAAAATAGTTAAATTTCAAGTTTCTTGGTTTTTAGTTGTTTTTACATTTTTGGATACCATTTTCATCATAATGAAATTCCCAATTTATAGTTTTTATTTTCTATTCATGGGTGGAAAGATATTGCAATTTTAGTTTCCCAGATTTGTACCTGAAAATCTTCTGAATTAGATTTGAAGCACTTAGAGTTCCCAAATCGGCCCCAAAACTTGCTAAAATTGGTGTAGCTAATTTTAAGCACGTTGTTGACTTCGAGACCTTTCCAATGGTTCAAACGGTTCGTGAATCGGAGTCTCGGTTCAAAAGTTATGGCCCCGAGAAGTTGGCGCACTTTCTAGAAGATACAATTGCAAATGTTCTTTTGAAATTTGAACTTCAAGTTGTAATTTTTCAGCGCCAAACCGCCTAAACTCAAAATTTGAATGTTGTTTTGGCTCCAAACTAAAGAGGAGCTCTATTTATGGGCAGGTTTCTAATTTTTGGGTAACTTTTTGGGGGACAAGCTCGCATATTGCAAAAGGGTTATTCTATAGCTTTCTATAACTTGCATGTGTTGTAGAACTTGGGGATTGAGATCCTCTACATGTAAGAAGCTCCATTTTCTGAATAATAAAATTATTCTCTTGTTTGTGGGTCATTTTTTGTGTCTCGGGCTGTGCCCTCATCATTTCCTATTTTTCTTCTTCATCATTTCTAAATTTGGACATCTCCTCATAAAAAGTCAACCTTTTTGTGCATCTGGGAAATTAACCCTTTTCAAATTTGGCATATTTGGTTAGAAAGAAACAACATAAACTTAAGAAAAATATCAAATATTGAACAAGTGATTTCAAATATTGAGAAATAAGTATTTAAATATGTAATGGATCATATTTTTAATAATCTACAAGTGGTAAGGATGTTATCTTCTTGGGACAACTCCATTCTTAACAAGTAGCATTTTATCAATCCTCCTCCTATTGGAGAATACATTGTGGAAAAGAATAGATAAAAATTCTAGAAAATGGAAAGCTCCTCCTTCATATATGCTCAAGATAAACTTTGATCAAGAGTGTCCCATAGGAATCTTGGTAAATTAGGTGAAGTAGTTGTGTTAATGGATAATATGTATGTCATATCCTTTCTTTAGTCTCTAGTAAGCTTCCTTATGAACTAATAACGGAGTAGAATTAAAATCTCTTCTCCAAGTTCAAAAAAAATGTTTTGAAAGAAAAAACTAAATTTAATTAATTGAGGATTATTAAATAGTTGTGATAAGAATTATTTCCAAAAAAACCTATTCAAATGGGAAGTTGGACTATGCTCTTCATTAGCTAAATCATCTTCTCCATGATTTTGATTAATATGAAGTGGAGAATTTTTATTGGGAAGGTAATGTTATGGATTCAATGCTCTTGCAAACTAGGCCATTGATATTTTTGATCCATACTTAAAATTTGAAGAAATGGTTTCTTCCTCATAATGTTAAGCATGATCTTCCATTTCCACTTTCTTGGGGAACTATGATATATAATAAATATGGATTTTTATCTAAATATTTTTTTCAATTGTGTGGTTACCTTCTCCTACATCACCCTCCCCCCTAGGAACATGGATTCACTTTCTATTAATGGAATTATCCATTCAATCTTAGCATGTGGGGCTCTCGTATGTACTTTCCTCCTTTCTTACATTGGTCACACATGTTGGCTCGCATATCACATATCTTAAGAACAAGGATTATTTGCTTATTTTTTCCTTTATATTCCCATTCCCCTTTATGTATTTTCCATTATTCTAATTGTAGAGTACACTTTGTTGCAAGTTTGAGTAGTTGGTGTTGTCATTGATGTCATTAGGCTTATGTTTGTGTTGTCATTGATGTCAATTGGTGATGGTTGAGAAGTAGTGATGTTTCTTTGATTAGTTTCATTATGTTGTCATTAGTAAGTGCTACTAGTGTCAACCTTTAGTTTTGCTTTGATAAGCTTCTATTTGTGGATGTTGTTTGGTTGAGTTTCTAGTAGTGATCAAGAAGTTTTTAAATATGACATGAGAATGTGTCTCTGGTGCTTGGTTTCCAAGTTCTTTTGAGAAAATTTGAATAAAGGAGGAAACAATGTGTTGCAAAGGTGTTTTGGTCTATAGAGTGGTGTTTTGGTTTTGCTTCGTATTTCTTCATGGTTGAAGTTCTACTTGTGTAGTTCAGATATGTTAATCAAAGGTATTCATAGGTGTTATATCTAGAATTTCTTGGATTGGATTGTTGTGTAGAAGAAGTTGTATTCACGAGTGTGTGAATTGTGTTGTAGTGTTTTCTGGGATAAATGATTTTGCTCCACATTTCTCTACAGTTTAGTTTTTGGTCTTGCGGTTCTAGAAGTGTGTTGATAAGGTGGAAGTTATCACGAAGGAATTTGTTGAATTTTAGGGTTTGCATGGAAAATACTAGATTGTGTTCAAGTGTTTTTTCTGGTCTGTGAGTTGTCTTTGGATTTGAGGAAATGTGTACTTAAATGTTAATGGTGCTTACATAAGTTCAATCGACCTTAGATTTTTACACTAATTGTGGATTTTCTTCTATGAGTGTGGAAACGTGGCGTGATGTATATGTATGATGTATGATTTGGGTCCAAGTTAAGATGTGGTGTGGTTTTCTTTCATTCTTTTCCATTGCAAGAATTCTTAGTGTTGATCTAATTTGAATTTGCATGATTGAGGTGCATAGCCAACCTTGGAGAATGTTTTCAAGGTTGAAGAAGATATAAATAAGTGTTGTGTTGATGGAGGATTGTGTGTAGAGAGTGTAGGATGTGAATTATAGAGTTTTGAAGTGTGAATTTATGAAGTCCAGTGCAAGATTTAATGAGTTAGACTATTGGAAGGAGTGAGAAGGTGTCAACAATGTTCAAAGAGACTGTGAATGTGTTGGTGATATGGTGGACTTTTCTGTTGCATTAAGATTGATTTCTCACTATAACATTCTTCTTTCTTCTTTTCTATAATCTAGTAGTGAGCCTTTGGCAGTGAGCCCTTCTTTCTTTCAGCCAGTGAGCCCTATGATAGTGAGCCTTTTTATATTTAGTGTCGCAATTACTTTATATTGTGAGAAAATAATCATCATGGTTTTTCCCTTGGATTTTCCACATAAATATTTTGTTTTATTGTGCATGATGTTGATGTGTTTTAGTTTATGTTATTTTCTTTCATGCTAAATCATTCTAACAGATCAAGGGTTAATTAAGTTGATATGGATATGAATGATTATGAGGGTTTTGATATTTTAAAGTACAACTGATTCGCCCCCCTCTTAGTTGTCTTGTGCATTCAAAACACTTCCTATTTTGATGTGATGCTCAACAAACAAATATCTATTATGTAACATACCCAAAGTTTACCCTACTATTTTTACCAAAGTTCTAACTTATAATGTGAATAACTTGAATTCTCAAAACATAAAAAATTACCTTTTCAATTACATATATTTGCATATTTGAAATAAACCATTCCACATTACATTATATGAAGGAAATAACATCACATAATCCCAAGTGATGAACTCATCTTTCAAATACAATTTACAAGAAGATTCAAGATCATATTTATAATTTCATAGCTTACAAGAGCTATAATGGTAAAAGAGTATAATGGTCAATATGTCCACATCTGGAATGCACATCTTCATCTCCTTCTATTTCACAAGCTTTGATTGCCATTTGCATGAGGTAGAGCATCACCCAAGAGTTTTTCTACCAACCATAGACTTAGTGTCATCCCCCACACATCTTCCTGATTGGTAAGATGACCCTACCCTTTAACGAAGAGTTTGGTAAGCAAACCCTCTAGTATAATACCTACCTAAGCATGGTGTTATGTCCTACATAACTAGTGCTTCTATACACTGGATACCCACCTAACATGCATGACACTCCCTACTAATAGTGCAATCCTAGCTCATACTGAACCAAGAAAGTGTATGTAGTGGATTCTACACTTACTTTGGCCAAATATTTTTCATATAATTATATAATAAATCAAATCCAAATTCTATGAAGCAATATCATATGACACCCACCCCATCACTCAACTTGGAAACTCTATTGACCTTGAATAAATCTTGACTAGGCTTGACCTTAAGATAATAAACAAGATTCCATACAAAAGTGACAACACACTTATATTGATCTAACTGACCAATTAGGTTTAACCCAACCTCTTAAATACCCTATTACACATTTATAACATTCCTAAGACTGGCAACTACCTCTTATTCAATTTATTTCTTTAAATCATGGGGGTAACGATTCTCTTAGCTCATGCATAATTAGTTAATACTGATGACACCATGTCACCGACTGGACACATCTAGTTTGAAATATAACACACTATCAATATGTTAATATGTATAATAATTCATAATTAAACTTGATTTGAAGATACTTATATTGAGTTCCAGACCCTTAGTTGTCATATCTAGTATGGGTTCATCCTTTTAGGATGCCATAACCAATCTAGTAATCCTTGAAATTAAATAACATATAAAGTCCTATGTCTATGGTAATTTCTAATAATAGTAAATCAACATAATACACCATTTATCTTCCAATAAATTCATCAAAGAACCTTTCGACTAATCTCCAATTTCCTCGTGGTTCTTTACAAGTTATCCTTTGTATCACTTATATAAGGTACCTACATTTGTATGTTCATAAATAATCATATATTATTTCCTTCAATATGGCACATATAATCACATCTTTAAAATGTTTGCTAAGTCGATATCTATTTTGGAGGATATTTTCAGCTTGAGAGGAGTTGGAGCTTCTCCACCTTAAAATCTCCTCACAATATGGATTTGATTTTCCATGATGTAAAATCCTCTTCTTTAAGATCATAATACCATGAGTAGGTATAGATTCTTGGTCAAGTATAAGATAATATCATTTAAGAAGGTAATTAGAACACATATATCTCTAATACATTTTTCAACCCTATTGTTGAATATCAACATAAAAACATTCAAGTGTATACCCTAACCATAGGGAATAAACTAATCTCCTACTTTCAAGGGCTATAAACAATTGATAACATAAGTTCTCCACCCATGGATAAAATACCAACAAAGTTATTGACGAGGGTGCAACCCGAGACACAGAAAATAACACACGAAACTAGAGATTATTATTATTATTCTGAATATGAAAATATTACATGTAGAGGATCTCAAATCCTAGAGCTCTGCAATACATGCAAGTTATAGAAACTAAAAAAATTCCCCTTTTCACAGTATGTGATCTTTTCCCCAAAAAGCTACCAAATATCAGAAAACCCTGCCCATAAATAGCTTCTTTTTGGTTTGGAGCCAAAACAACATTCATATTTTGAGTTTTGGGTATGTGCAAGATCATGATGGGCCAAAAAAGTGGTGATATGATAGGTATTTGTAGGGTATGTGGCTGACGACTTTTTTTTTACCCAAAATTGATGAAATGAAAAGGGTTTTTAAAGGATATTCTCAGCTTTCCACCAATATAAATTATGCTTTACTTTGAATTTAATAAATAATTATTATTCATTTTCTATTTGAATTATGACTAAAGTCCTAATTGATAGGCTGATTGAAAAACATCTATAGCTTTCAAATGGTATCACATTTTTTGAATCCAAAACATGCATCACATTCTATGCTTTGCATACTATAGGATTAAAAAGAAAAATGAATTTCATGAAGTTTTGAAGTTAAGGTGGTCGGACATCGAGTTTTATATTTTTAAAAGTTGTAATAAAAATTCATAATTAATTATTTACTTGGAATTTTTTTTTAAACAAATATACATCACATCCAGACATGAGTCCTCTACTTATGTCTAAAATATTATGAAAATATATTCATTTTATTGTGGTTAGGATGGTCAGACACCTACTTCTTATTTTTTTCCTAAAATTTAAGTACTACTGCATTGGAATTTCAAATTTTCACTTAGAAATAGTTTTTTTAAAAAAAAAAACCTAGTAGTTTTGAAACTACATTCAATTTGCTATAGATTATATTCTTACATATTTTTGAAATAATATAGATAACTAATTCAAATTTTTACATGAAGTTCCCTGACTTTGATTTTTCTGAATTTTTTGCCACTTAAGGGCCTATTTTTTCCATGATGATCCTACACATACCCTTTTGGCAGTTTGGCATCAAAAATTACAATTTGGAATTCAAAAATTGAGTCCCAATTCAAAAATTGACCAACTTTCAGAAGCCATAACTTTTGATTCAGGACTCCATTTTTTGAACTGTTGAAAAAGTCTTGGAGTGAAAAATGCACTAAGAATTAGCTTTGCTGGTTTAGGAAATTTTTGGGCCCGTACGGGACCGTTTAGTGCCTCAAACTGGACTCAAAAGATTTTTCAGGGCAAAAAGCAGAAACTAAAACTTGAATAACTTTCAAACCAAGAATTATCTTGACCTTATTCTTTCACCAAAGTGATTATTTTTTTGTCCTGAAGCTTCCCATAAATTTCTGCCTCCTCATGCCTTCAAATTCAAAACTGCTAAAAATAGAAATTGAGCAGAAAAAGAAAAAATGCAATTCTGAAAGTTGGGAACTCTTATTCCATGAAAAGGGTATCCAGAAATGCAAAAAAATCTATAAAAAGCTAACAAAAGGAAACATAAAGGAAAACATATTTTTGGGTGATGCAGGATTGCCCTTACACCACTGGATGCTCCTGCATCAGTTATACATAACATAAATTCCTAGAAAGTGAGGACGTATTACTTCTAACATTATATCCATCCATTTACATTTCCATTCAACATAACTTATACAAGTATTACATGTATCATACCATATCTTGGATATTATCATAATACCTTCTAGATAACTTCAGTAAAAGAACAATAAATGAAACTCAATGAATAACAATGAACAACCACAATGAACAACCAAATATGAAACTAGCAACCTCTATTTATACTAATTTAGAGAGAGGTTTAAAATTGATAGATAAGATTTATGCCACCTTTCCTTCTCATCCCAGTTGTGGGTCTTGTTGGAAGGAAAATTTGTAGACTTATCTCACAAAAACTCTCATAAACCTCAATTTTCCACAACCCTATTGACATTTTATTTTCTTTAATCTTCTGTACATTAACTTAGCAAAAGGCTCCATTATCATAGCAATGTATGGAATCCACATCTTGTCTAGTTTGTTGCTTAAGGTAGGTCATGGGTCTTACAACTGACACATATTAAAAATACTTAGTCAAAACCTTCTACTTAGTGTTGTGTGTGGGCTTTCATAGTCCCAATTGCATTCATACAACCATCATGGCTTTTTCCTTTCATTTTGATTGCTTATGCCACCTATATTGGAGGCTACGATTTGCACAATAGTTATATTTTAAATGCATTCCAAAATAGTAACAAACTTTACACGTCACCTTGTCAATTACATCATGGCTTTGGACTTATTCCATCACTTTGAGTCTCAGCCATATATGTCGCATATAATGCATGCTTTTACACAACATTTACTTAGTTATCAAATGTGATATCATTATCTCTTAAATATCACATTATATCATGCGTGAAACTTTCAACTTTATCACTTCTTATCCCATCACATTATAATATGTGATAGGTATATTAATATAACATCTCACATTCATATATATTAATATATTTATATTACAATAACTTGTTATTATAATATATATATATATATATGTGTGTGTGTGTGTGTGTGTGTGTGTGTGTGTGTGTATTAATATATATATATATATATATATATTCATAATCATACATTCGTCAACTTTAACACATATATTTATATATATTAATATATACATATATATATATGTATAAATATGTTATTTAATTAAATTCATACATATATACATATATATTTATAATGTATACATACATATCATTATTTTAATATCTTACAATATATATATATTATCAACAGGTATATATAAAGTGTGTATATATATGTATGTATCCATATGAATACACATATGTATGATGTTTTTTGCATATGGATATATGTAGGTAATTCTACCTACGCATGCTCACACACACATACATTCATATATATGAGTTATCATATATATGCATACATATATACATTCATTATATATATGTATCCATCTATATATTTATTTAAATACAAAAAGTATATCTCATGCTTCAATACAAGGATTTAACATCATGACTCAAATCAACTAAACAATCATAGAGAATCAAAGACAATCACCCAAATATTCCTGTCAACCCAAAAAACTATCAACAAGGTTTACTTACTGACACATAGCCCAGAGTGACTTGACAAAACTTTTCTAACCTAGGATGTAAGTGTGTGCATTAAATCAAGTAGGCACATCAATGGTCTCTATACTAACTTCCTCTCTTGGGTGAGGGTATGTGCAGGATCATCATGGAAAAAACAGGCCCTTAAGTGTCAAAAAATTCAAAAAAATCAGAGTTAGGCAACTTGTCGTAAAAATTTGAATAAGTTATCTATATTATTTCAAAAATATGTAAGAATAGAACCTGTAGCAAATTGAATATAGTTTCTAAACTACTAGGTTTATTTAAAAAGAAAAAATCTATTTGGTGAAAATTTGAAATTTCAATGCAATAGTACTTAAACTTCAGGGAATAAATAAGAAGTAGGTGTCTGTCTGACCACCCTTTAGAACCACAATAAAATGATAATTTTTTTTTTAATATTTTAGATATAAGTAGAGGACTTATGTCTAGATGTGATGCATATTTTTTTGTAATTTTTTTCCAAGTAAATAATTAATTATAATTTTTTTATTATAACTTAAAAAAAAAAAAACTCGTATGTCTAACCACCTTAACTTGGTCAAAACTTCATGAAATTTGATTTTTCTTTTTTTAATCCTATATTATGTAAAGCATATAATGTGACACATGTTTCAAATTCAAAAAATGTGATACCGTTTGAAAGCTATAAATGTTTTTCAATCAGCCTATTAATTAGGACTTTAGTTGTAATTCAAATAGAAAATGAATAATAATTATTTATTAAATTAAAATTATACCATAATTTATATTGGTGGAAAGCTGAGAATATCCTTTAAAAACCCTTTTCGTTTCATTAATTTTGGGTAAAAAAAAGTCGTCAACCACATACCCTACACATACCCATTATATCGCCACTTTTTGGCCCATCATGATCCTGCACATACCCATGATACTCTCCCTATTCTCACTGGAGGGCTCGATTCTTTCCTACATCCAACTTAGTGCATCATGAAAAAAGTTAGCTGATAACATGAAAACCATATTCATCATATATCATTTGCATCATTATAAAGCATTTAAAAAGAAGTCACATCATAATGCATATTCATATAGGTCATTCATCCATTGAATATATTAAAGTCACAATCTTGTATTTAGAATCATATTTACTTATAAAGGTAAAAGTAATTTGGTAACTTAGAAATGGGGTGTAACATACCCTCCCGCTTATGAATCATTGTCCCTAATGATTTAAAGTATCAAAACATATAGACAAGGTCAAACAAAGGTTTTACTTTCAATTTTATAAATCATGTAAGAAATAGGTAAATTTGTATTAATATCAAAATAATATCCCCTTGTAGCATTTCCCTCTACAATCTCGTCCTTCTTGGACTTTGCACTAAGTGACCCTGCTAATTCATTGGAAGAACTTGTGTGCTTCAAGAAAACTTTCTCCCTTGAGAACTATACATCATAAGTACATTAATAACGGCTCATATGTACATCATAAGTATAATAATGACAAACTCATATATATACCATAGTGACTAGAAAAAAATGTTCACATTGTCTAACACACACTTGCCCTTAGTGTAACCCAAATAGAAAAGGAATGTTGATGCCTTCTACACTGTGGGTCCCATCCTTTTCTTTAGACTCTTGCACAATCAGACAACTCAAAAACCAAGAATGACCACCATTGGCACTAATTTTCATCTTGAGCATAGTACTACTCCTAGACTTGTGCTTTGTATCAACACATCTTTCCTACCTATCACTTATTTTCCACTTATTTCTTTCATTGATCATCTTGATCTACTCTTCCATTTCTGACTACATTTTTGGACCAAGGCTAATCTTATTTCCTAGCTTATCCCAGCTTATAGGAATTCAACCTCTCCTTCCCTATAATGTGTCAAATGGATCAATTTTTTATTGTGGAGTGATTGGAATTATTTTTAATAAGAGTATTCTACCAGTCCACCAGGACTTGGTTTACCCCCTTTTCTTATCTAACTAACTATCTTAGGGTAATAAGTTGAGGTTAAATTCAATTGAATTTTCAACAAGGTGATTATGGTTTACTCAAACCTTAATGTTACTTATGTGTCCCTTATGAGATAACCTTCTTAGGAGCATGATGCTATCAAACACTACCTCACACAAATTTGCAGTTATGATTGGTACCCCTTCTATAAAATTTTCTAATGTGAAATTGGCTACCTTGGTGAGCTTGTCCACTATTACCAAAATAATATTATGCCAAAACCTTGACATAGGAAAATCAAAACTATACTAATGATCTACCACTTCCTCTTTGGAATTTCATGAGAATATAAAATTATTGTTGGGTGATGACATCTTATCTCCACCCTTTAGCACTCTGGACAACCTTCTACAAACCTTGTAGCATATCTCTCTGTTTCATTCCAAAATATAGTGGTTTCACATTAGTCAATAGTTTTGTCACTTTAGATTTTCCTGAATATGACACTGATTAAACTTATTATCACACCTTATTCCCTAACTCCTTTGAGTATGGTACTTAGGTTCTTCCTCTGATTCTTAGTAGTCCATTTGAATTAAATATAATATCTTCCTTGGACTTATGCCACATTTTATTTTTAAAAATATAATGAATAAGTTTTGTCAAGGAGATATGCCTCATTTTCCATTGGGGCATCCACCACTTGGTTTTCTTGCCCTTTAAATAAATATTTTCAAAGTCATAGTCTGATTTCAGCTCAATCCATCTCCTTTGAAAATTATTTATATTTAGTTAGGTAGATAATACTTTAGACCATACTGGTTTGTTTTATCTCCAAAAGCTATCCAAACAATTCATGCGTACATAGTTACCAAGCATGATCAATTTTTGATAGCTTAAAATCATATGGAGCATGGTTTCGTTCATAAAACTTCCATTTCTTAGCTCATAGGTGATAACTTACTTTTCTTAAATAAGAATACTACCTAACCTTTTTCCAAAGCATTAATGATAATCATAAATTGGTCTTCCAAAACAAGAACTTACAAAATTGTGTTATAGTTACTTCTTTCTCATTTGGTCAAAGACTTCAATGTCTTTTCTTGACCATTCCAAAACTTTTACTAAAAATTCCAATATCTTAGTCTTCAACTTCAACAACTTTGTTGTGATCATAAAAAACTTTAGATATAAGGTTTTTTATTTGAGAACCATGTGTATGGAGAAGTCTATTTTTTTCTCAGACTGGGAATACATGATCAAATTTTTTTGAATAGGGTACTTATCTCTACCTTGATCTTTTCTTGATTCATATACTTGTTTTCTCCTCCTATTAATGTTTTTGAGACTCATAAAACATTAAAGCATCTTAAAATTTGAAATCTATTTTCTCCAAACTAATCATATTGATGTAACATTTATATTGTTTAATTTCTAGAGTTGAACAATTGTTACTTGTCTTCCCGACCCTCACTAGCTACACCTTGCAAGTACTTTTTACCCCTAAGATTATTCAATTATTCATTTGATTTGGCAACATAGTCCCCTTCATATTCAATTTACCCTTGGAACATCTTCAAATGATCATAAAGGGATTGGCATAAATTTACTTTCATTTTTCAAACTTAGGAAGCTCAATCTAAACTTCAGCTAAACATTGCTCTACCTAAGCTCTTGTCTGGTTAGCTTGCTTTACTGTCTAAGTTTTTTCCTTGCAATCAACTTTTCTAAGATTTTTTTGTCCAAAATTATTGGTGATTTCATTTCTCTCATAACCTTAGACACTTTAAGGGTTATTTGGTTTCTTTTCCCATTTTCAAGTCTTGACTCCAAATTAACCATGCTCATTTTGGTTGGTGAGATCATGCCATTTTTCATCTTTACTTTTGTGAGTTGCTTCTTTTTCTAACCCATTTTGGTCTCTAACCTTTACTTGGTACCAATTATCATTAATGATTTCAATTTTCATTGCTAGATTTTAATCTCATTTTTAAATAGGATTTTCAGAAGGTTATCCCGCCTCCTAGATACCTCTCTAGTTGGTTCTCATTCACATGTTGACTTTTTTATTTCATTAGAAGTTTTTTGAATAGTTTTATGCTAACAATTAGTTTATGCAATTAAGCATTTGTATCAATAAACATAACCTTGTTTCTTATCCCAGGTGCATTCCTTCCACAATCCAAGGGCATCTATCTATGAGTTGTTGATTTAGAAGTTTCAACCTCTAGAGACAGTTCTTTCCTAGTCCCAAATTTAAATAAGTTTCAGAAAAAAATTGGTTTATTGACTATTTCTCTTATTCTTCTTTCCCCTACATTCCTAGCATAAGAACCTTTCAAGCAATAATTACTAATAATGTTTGTGGAAACTTACGTAATGAGCTCATAGGTCCATGTTTTGAACCTAGTAGCTCTAATACCACAAGTAGAATATCTAAAGTTTACCCTACTATTTTTACCAAAGTTGTAACTCAATGAGAATAACTTGAATTCAAGCAACACATAATTTTTTTCCTTTTCAATAGCATATTTACATATTTTAAATAAACCATTTTATATTACATTGCATGAATGAAATAAGATTACATAATCCCAAGTGATGAACTCATATTTAAAATACAATTTAAGTAGATTCCAAATCATATTTACAATTTCATATCTTACAAGAGCTTTAATGGTACAATAGTACAATGGTCAAGATGTCCACATCTAGAAGACACATCTTCATCTTCTTCTATTTCACAAGCTTTGGCTACCATTTACATGAGGGAGATCATCACCCAAGTGATTTTCTACCAACCATGGACTTAATGTGATCCCCCACACATCTTCCTATCTGGTAAGATGGCCCTACCCTTTAATGAAGAGTTTGTTATGGAAACCCTCTAGTATAATTCCTACCTGAGCATGGTGTGGTGTCCTACATAACTAGTGTTGCCATACACTGGATACCCACCTAACATGCATTACATTCCCTACTAGCTATGCAATCCTAGCTAACAGTGAGTTGACAAAGTGTATGTAGTGGCCGAACTACACTTACTTTGGCCAATGATTTTTCATATACACATATAATAAATCAAATCCACTTTCTATGAAGCAGTGTCGTATGTTCATCAACCCCCTTGCTTGACTTGGAAACTTTATTGAGCTTAAATAACTCTTGATTAGGTTTGAACTTAAGATAATAAACAAGATTCCATACAAAAGTAATAACACACTTATATTGATCTAATTGACCTATTAGGTTTACCCCAACCCCTTGAACACCCTGTTAAACATTTGTAACATTCCTAGCACTGGAAACTTCCTCTTATTCAAGTTCTTTCTTTTAATCATGGGGTTAATGACTCTCCTAGCTCATGCATAATTATTTAATACTGATGACACCATGTCACTGGATGGACACATCTAGTCTCAATCCAATAGACTGCTAGTATGTTAATATGTATAATAATTTAGAACTAAATGTGATTTGAATACTACTTCTTCATATTGAGTTTCAAACTCTTAGTTCTCATATCTAGTATGGCTCCATTCTTCTAGGATTCCATAACCAATCTAGTTATCTCTGATATTAAATAACATGTTTAAAATGTATGCTAAGTTGATATCCATTTTGGAGGACATTTTCAGCTTGAGAGGAGTTGGATATTTTGCACCTTAAAATCTCATCACATTATGGATTTCATTTTCCATGACATAAAATCCTCTTCTTTAAGATTAGAATACTGTGAGTAGGTATAGGCTCTTGGTCAAGTATAAGATAATATCATTTAAGAAGGTAATTAGAATGTATATATCTCTAATACATTTTTCAACCCTCTTACATTCAATATCAATATAAACACATTCAAGTGTATACCCTAACCTGAGGGAATAAAATAATCTCCTACTTTCTAGGGTTATAAACAATCGAGAACATAAGTTCTCCACCCATGGTTAAACTACCAACAAAGGTATACATAACATCAATTCCTAGAAAGTGTGGGCATATTACTTCTAACATTATGTTCATCCCTTTACATTTCCATTCAACATAACTTATACAAGTATTACATGTATCATACCATATCTTGGATATTATCATAATACCTTCTAGATAGCTTCACTTGAATTATGCCAATGAAACGTGAAAAATCATGGTAGCAATATATATAATGCTATTAAAATACCTTATCCCAACATATATAATTTCAAGCTATATGCATAGCACTATTTAAAATCTACAAAGAGAAACAATGATTGAAAAAACACTTGCAACCAATAGAAAAATATAGTATCCAAAATGGAAAGGAATATGAGTTAAGAATAACTAAACATTCCTAGAAAGTATAGCATCCAATGAAGAATGTGAAACTGTATGATCCACACAAAGAAGACTTAGCTTGCTACTTAATCCAAATTCAACCTATCTCCAATCTGTTGGGTGAAAATTCTGTAATCCCTTTTAACATATTACAAAACCTTGATTTCAACCACAGTTATGTAAGATAGAATCTCTCCTCTCAGAAAGGGGTGGTGCCCTTCTTACTGCTTATTTAAACTAAGGAAAACTAATTAAATATTTAAAATAATGATATGGGGGTGTGTAACCTTCATGATTCTCTCTTTTTTTAGAGAATATATTTTAAAAAAATTCATAATTTTAGGTTCTTGATGCAATACAACTTCAAACTAAAATTAAGTGCAATAATTCCAATATTCCTATCTTTTCAAAGAAAATCTTAGGAATACCAACATGCTAATGATAAATAATAAATAAGAAAAGCTCACAGAGGCACAAAGTCATTCTGTAGCTTTTGATAAAGAATCCTTCAAGATAGTAACCAACATTGTATGAGAAGCACAAAGTCTTCTATATACTTCACAATAATCCCATGAACAACATGATTAAATATAAGCACAAAGTCTTATATAGAGAATTCACCAATAGTATTCAACAATATCACAAATTCAAGTAATGAGTGTAACTCAAAGTTTACATAGATTTATTCAAATCCCTTCTAATCTCAATTACTAATCACTACCAATTCAGTCAAACCATAAGATAATTGTTCCCAACACAAAGTTTGGTATGCAACTTCACTTCTTTATTGATCAAAATAAGATTCACAAAATTAAACTCAAAGTTTCAATATTCGTTTCACAAGTGGGCAGCACTTCATTGCAAAAGATAAAAGGTAACCATTACAATAGAATCCTCTATTATTTATAGATGGGAGAGGAGAGAAAATCTAGGAAAAACAGAAGAGAAAATCTAGGAAAATTAGAAGAGCAAATCTAGGAAAATCCTACCTAACTAGTTGACTTATTCAGAAATGTTGTCCACAATTATAGGAGAACATCTTTATTTTTACATGTATTTACATTTTTCAAACTGTCATGTAAAATGTTGAAGCCTATTTACAAAAAGCATAGAAGAAATCATATAAACTATCTAACTCTAGAGATACAAGAAGTATTTATGGTTCCTTGCTCTTGGCTCAGAAGTATTCATATTTCATCTTTCTCTCTTGCATGAATACCTCATATGGACCAACTGTATAGTTAATAATGGTATGAATCCTTGTGATTGACCTTCTTGCAGATGAGAAAATTTTCTTGCATCTATCTAGATGCATCTTGAGATTGTCGAGAGAAAGTCGTACATCACATATGACATTCATTGAAGTCTTTGGAAAGCCTTCATCTCCCACCTACTTCATCATAGCTTCTTTGAAGATTTAAGCAATCTCATTGATTGGGACAAAAGTATGATCATCATCAAGGATTTTACTCGGTAACTCCTCAATTCCATTCACCATGACAACATGACCTATCCTTCAACATATTATTGTACTTGTTGTATGTCCTTGATGAGAGATTTGATTACTTGTATGCGGTTCTTAAGAGATTCTCTTATTTCCACATACTTCTCTTTGTCAGGAATTACCCCAACTTCCACTAATTTGCTCAGTTTTATCTCTTTCATTTGTGACCAAAATGAGAGACATCATTCCATTTATTTTCACTATTTGGAAAGTATGTTTTCTTCCTTTTCAAGCTCTAATTTCATCTTGGCTATTTGAGCAATGTTTTCATCTACGACAACTATGAGCTATGAGCCCTGTTCTATTATCTCATCAATGAAATCATAAAACACCTTACCCTTGGAGACAAAATTCTCTACTTTCTGCACTGTTGGTTCCTCGAAATTCACCATGGCCATAGGCTGCACATTTTCTAAGGAGCCTGCAATATTCCTCAAAACTTATGCATATTGCTTAGCTTTATCATTGTACATATCTCTAGCCTACTCCATTTTCTCAAGTCTACATGATAATGCATTCAAGATTACTTGTGAATCTTCTTTTGCACTTGCATTTGTTACCTTACCAAGCTTAATTCTTGTTAAAGTGTAATCTTCCATGTTCACATCACCTTGTTGATGTTGGGGTAAACGATATCTACATATTTGTGACCTACTTTGTCTATATGAAGTCTTGAATGAATTTTAGCCTTCTTCTTCCCCTTAGCTTTTGGATGAACTATCTCTTCAAGATTAGGCTTATCCAGGGAAATCATTTGTTTCTTGCGCTTTTATACTTGTGAGATTAGCCAAGGGGGGGTAGATGAAGTATATGTTGAACTTGACTTATTGTCAACTCTTGTGTAGTAGGAACTTCTATAGGAATGAATGATATTGTAACAATTGGATTAGTATCAGTCATACTAACTCTTGTAGAATACAAACCAAGTGGATCTTGTAATGATTCATTCATGAAACTATCAAACTCTACCTGAGAAGAGATATCAAATGATGGGGATGATAAACTTAGAATGGATGAGGGAGAACTCAAGGAAACATCAATAGTTTGTAAGTTGGAAACTATAGGAGGAGTGGTAAGAACTGTTGATAGTGAAGGGGGGATGGAAACATTCACTGCATGTAAAGTTGTTGTAGGAGGAGATGAGGTAGGGAGAGGAGGTGGAAGAGTAGTAGGATTTGAAGGAGTATGAGGGATATTGGTAGTAATAGGTGATGATGTTTGGGGAAGATTTTCAACAACATTCTCATGGGGAGATAGTGGTTGTTCATCATCATGCCTTTGTTCCTTCTCATTACCTTCTTCTTCACCTTCATCTTCTACAAATTCTTCCTCTTCCACATATTCTTCTGATTCTTCACTTTCATTCCCTTCTTCTTCTTCAGATGATTGTTCCTTAGAAGCAAGCTCCTTTCCTTCTGTAGATGGTTGTTCTAATTTAGTAGCTTCCTCTTCTTCAACTGTTTGTGAATTTTTTTACCAAAAGTGAATTTGATCTTACGACCTCTTTGAGAAGAAGAGGGAGTAGCCGCATGCTTGTGTTTAGAGCAGAGCTCTTTCCGTTGGTTGGTTTCTCCTTCTAGAGTTTCTCCTTCAGACTCTATTCTAAAATATTTCATTTGAAAACCATGCCTTTGCAACCATTCAATTGTGTTATGCAAAATAGTAGCAAGTATTTCTCTAATACAAACAGTTTCTTTCTTAGACCATTATGCAAGAGGTAAAGGCATTCATGCAATTTCTTTCTCTTCATAACTAGAATCCATGATGTTGCCAGGATCTTTGTTATCCTATAGAATATTAGCTACACCAATTTCTTTGATCTGTTCCACTGTCAATCTACAAAAATCCATTCTCTGAATGTCTTCCTCATCTCTACAGTTTGCCCATATATCCTCAAAGTGGTAGACATGTTGATGATCCTTTTTAAGTTTCCTATTAACATTTTTGTAGTAAAAGTCAAGGGTATGTGCAGGATCATCATGAAAAAAATAGGCCCTTAAGTGGCAAAAAATTCATAAAAATCAGAGTTAGGCAACTAGACGTAAAAATTTGAATAAGTTATCTATATTATTTTAAAAATATGTAAGAATAGAATCTGTAGCAAATTGAATGTAGTTTCTAAACTACAAGGTTTAATTAAAAAAAATAAAAATCTATTTGGTGAAAATTTGAATTTCAATGCAGTAGTACTTCAATTTCACTGAAAAAATAAGTAGGTTTCTATCTGATCACCCTAACCACAATAAAATGATAATACTTTTTTTAAAGATTTTATAATATATAAGTATAGGACTCATGTCCCAATGTGATGCATTTTTTTTCTAAGTAAATAATTAATTATGAATTTTTTATTACAACTTTTAAAAAATATAAAACTTGTATGTCTGACCACTTTAACTTGGTCAAAACTTTATGAAATTCAATTTTTATTTTTTTTAATCCTATAGTATGTGAAGCATAGAATGTGATGCATGTTTTGGATTCAAAAAATGTGATACTTTTTGAAAGCTATAGATGTTTTTCAATCAACCTATCAATCAGGACTTTAGTCATAATTCAAATAGAAAATGAATAATAATTTTTTATTAAATTCAAAGTAAAGCATAATTTATATTGGTGGAAAGCTAAGAATATTCTTTAAAAACCCTTTTCGTTTCATCAATTTTGGGTTAAAAAAAAGTCGTCAGCCACATGAGCTATCATATCACTTACATATCACCACTTTTTTTCCCATCATGATCTTACACAAACCCTCAAATCTATATTTATATGTCCTTATAGTCATGATTTACATTTTAGTTGCTATTGAATTTTCTTTTTGAACACTGTGAATAGTATATCTCCCAATAGTAAGTGGAAACTTGAAACTTGGCTTATGGTTTTTCATACATTCTTTATGAACTAAGATCAGTTGTCTACACAATTCCATTAGTACCCACTTGTCTGAAGGATATATGGGAAACATGTATGGACACCCAGTATAACAACCTACTCTACAATATGTGAAAGAAGGAAATTGTAGGAAGACACATCCAAACTTACAACCTTGTAGGCTTTATCTGATACTCTCTTCTTCTCAAGAGTCTGATCAAAAGTAAAAAGTAGAGGTGCATAGAAAGAATTTGTGACTCTCTGGAAATGTTAAAGAATTTTCCTCAAAGTTATCTAAGAATAAAATTTATACACAGGCATAGCATTTCTATTACCTTCTATTAATAACCCTAGAAATTGCCTCATGACTATAGCAGCATATACCAAGTAGGAAGTCATATAAAATTTTAGGGCGGGTGCATGAAGTTGGTCACACTTTTGTGGCCAAATGGAAAAAATATTTTGAAAATAGATAACATGAGTGTATTATAACACGCTCATGTTATATGGTTTTAAAAGAAAAAAAAGAGTGAAAAAAAGTATATCATTTTCTATTTACTGTTTCTCAGCTCTACCCATGGCCAAAAACCCTCACTTTCATGCTCGTGTTCTAGGAGGAAGGATTTCTACAAATTTCATCAACAACAATTGGATTTTCTTTGCAAATATGGCACCACGATGATGAAGAGGTGCGGGAGATAAGTATTGTTTTCTATTTGTTTTGAATTTCTTAGTTTGAAATTGATTTTGTTTGTTTTAGGTTAGAATTGATTAGTTTTAAAAAAATTGTAGCAAATCCTGCAAATCCTCAACAAGAAGAGGAGGCAAATCCTCAACAGCAAAATCCTCAACAAAATCCTCAACAAAATCAACCTCAACAACAAAATCAACCACCCCCACCAATCACTCAATACCCTCCTGGCACTCAAGAAAATTCAAGGAGTGAAATTGAGAACAATAGAAAACAACTTGAGGATCTTATCAGTAGGTTGAGTTATCCAAATGCTTCAACCACAGAAAGAATGCTTCTAGAAAATTTATTAAAAGAGATGTTAAAAAATGTAGATGCAATTACCCAACAAATATCTGGATGGCAAAATAGGAGGCAGACAGCCAGGGCATATTATGTAGACAAATTATCATATAAACAAGTAAAAGATTTAAAAACTACTAAAGGTGATTTGTGCTCTCTATTCACTCACCCTAAAACAAATCAAAATCTTACTCTCAATGCAAAGAGGTTTCTTATTCATTGGTGCCACCACCAAGAGATTAGGAACCATTTTTATGATAGATGGTATTTGGTATTTGATTACCCACCATGCAATAATTGTGAAGTCCCCCAATATTTTCTTAGGAAACTATACAGTGAGTTTGTAGTGAACCAAATCCCAAATTATTTTGATATGAGGGAGTTCCAAGGGAGAGGTGGGGGGTCAGCTCAGGATAGGCCCGGTGCACAGCCGGATCCTACACAGTAAGGGAGACGACCTCTCGCTAGGCTGCCTCGTGAGCACATTGTGATGCCTGCCATTGCGAAGGAGAGTGCCAACGTAGAGACATTGCAGGCAATCACAATTTTGACCCAAAATGTCATCCATCACACTAGCCCTATTATACAATGCCATCCAGGGGAGTCTTTAGGTGGTGGCCTTCAAACCCATGTGTGTCAATCTTGTGGGGTGACTTGTTCGTATGACCCTATCAACACTTAGGAGGGTGCTACGCAGGATCCATATGCTACTACACAACCTGATCCATATGCATCTATGAGGATGGAGAGGATGGCTAACATTTTGCATGATGCATATGGCATTAACACTCAGGTAAAATTTAGCATGTTCATTGAATCTAATTTATTAAATTTCGATTGTGAAATACAAGATTAACTAATTTAGTTTTATTATTTTAATAAAATTGCAGGGTCACAGTGTTGAGACTGGATACACCAATGCTCCCCCTACTTATTTTTGTAGTACAACTATCAGTGGGGTATGTAACTAGTAAACAATTATAAATTTATTACATGTTAATAGCATTGTTTTATGAATGGTATTTTAATATGTGATTTTGGATTTTGAATAGGGTAATGATGGAGGTTTCAAGGAAATAGCTCCTAGTGCCAGTAGATTTGATCAAAAGTTCACGAAGATAATATAGAATAAAGAGAACTTAACTAATGAATTCTAAGTTTAATAGATTTGTGTAGTTTATATTCATATTGTTGGTTACGTTTCATTACACATCATTCAAACTCAAAGCATTACTTCAAATTCAATAACTAGTAATCATAAATATATAGTTTAATAATTGTACTCAAAAAAAATTTCATTAGATCTCATACATTATAAGTCATCACGTGGATCGCTATTGTAACTTTTTTGTGGTTGAATAATTTGTTTTATTATTTTTAGATGTTGGTGACAAAAACACCACCAAATGTTACGAGGGCAATGGATATTGGTGTTTCCTCCACTATACAATCCTCAATGGCTCTGATAAGGGAGGTATGAGGCAAATTACTAAATTTCAATTTACATTCATTGTTATAGATGAACTAGTTCTAGTGAAAAATCAAACCATTATTGATTCATAGTTTAATTCCTATTTGGATGGTTTATACAAGGCTTGAGCATGCCTCAACATCAACGTGCAAATATTTCCATCGAGGAGAGTGATCGTGAGATGGTCGTAAGTGATTATTTTGTTAAATATATCAATTTTTATAATGTAATTTCTATATATTAATGTCTTTACTTCTTATTGTAATAGTTAAAACTTCACTAGGAGCTAAACCCTAGGAGAGCAGCAGGAGCACTCCTCGAGCACAGCAGAAATGGGTGATAGACTTATCACCATCGGATCGCCAAGCAAAGGGAAAGAAAATTGTATTTGAACCAGAGCATGGAGAGAAATGAATTTTGAATCAGAGCCCTTTGTTGTATGCCTACATGGCAATTTTGTACATATTTTGTATTGGATATATTTGACATTGTATGCCTATATGGAATTCTCGTAAGCCTATATGGCTATTTTGTAACTATATTTTATACTTATATCGACATATATTGATGTATGCGTACATGGCTATTTTCTTTTAATACAAATCTTTTTTATCGATGGTGCCCATATTTGCATTATAAATTTATGGTTCAATAGATATGAGTTACGTGTATTCAAGTGTATACTTTACAACTTACGCACATATATTTTTTGACTTACGTGTGAACATCGAAAAGTGTGAAATTTTTGTGTGGAAGTCAAATGTAAGCCAATTTTGCAATTCTTAGTTCTTGCATACTTGATCTTATGGACTTATTCCTTCCTAGCACATATTGTGAATATTTCTCATTTGGTGCAGAAGACAGATTCCTCATTTTTGAACCACTCATAGCAAAGAGATTCACAATAAGACTTTAGCATTGGAACACTACTCCATACTTCTCTTGTCTAGACCATAAAGGATTGAAAATTCTTAATTTGATGCAATGATAGTCCTGAGATGAGAATTTATATAACCATGCCTATTTTGAAACTTCGCATCTAATACTACATCAACAAGAACTTAAGAAGTGTTGCATAAGAGTGTTAGGTTTGATAGGCCTTCTCTTCCCTAAGGGAGGAGAGCCTGCATCTTGAATTTTGAACAAAATTTTAAGAAGCAAACATTTTACCTAAAAGCTTCAAACCTATATGACATATTTGGCTAAGTCTATCTTGAAAATTATCAATGCATTCAAACTCTAAAGGAGATTCTCCCTGAAAAGCAAACTTTACCCTTTTTCCCAAGGAAAGAAATTGCAACAAGTTGCATGATTTATCTTATTTCTTTCTCACAGTTCATGGTCAATCATTCATGGCTCAGGATAGTTCCATTCCAAGGCAAGGACAAACAAAAACTCACTAAGATTCTTCTACGATCTGCAATAAAAAGGTTTTGGCTCTTTCACAATGTAAATAATTATGTAACACTGTTTTCTTGTTTGCCTTCCACACAGAAAAATGTTCACATTTTTTAGATTGATCAATGATCAATAATGGTTGATTGTAAACACTTGACATTTTATGTTTGAACTTTAATTTATAATTTTGTATCATGACATTTGAGTATCACCAATATTTTAATATTTGACTATGAAAGTGGTGGTGTATTTTTGCTATGTTATTTGACTCTTAATATGGTGGTGTATTTTGAACTTAATTACTGCTGTAAATATGTATATATTTCTGATTTTTTTATGTTTTTGTATTACCGAACCCAAAATGAACCCAACCCCAAAAAAATAATTTCCCGAACCAGCGAATAGAGTTGTTTAACCCAAACCCAAACACAAAACCGAATCGGTAACTTAGTAAAAAATAGATTTTTGTAGTTTATATTCATAACATTGATTACATTGCATTGCACATCTTTCAAACTCAAAGCATTTCTTCACATTGCATAACTAATAACTAGATGTTGATAGATGACAAAATTTCAATTACAATATAGTTTTATAAAGTCAATTAAGCAGTTATGCAATTACTTCACATTGCATAACTAATAACTAGGAGCAGTTGCCAATTGCATTTGCTTGTCATGGCATTCTATGAGACCATATTTCTTTGAGGCATTTTTTCAAATAGTTTACTGCCTTGTCTATACTACCACATTTTTGATACATGTCTACTAAATCATTTTGTCAAATAGTTCAAGTGTTGCCTTGTTGCTATGGCTGAAGGCCTAAAAGAAGTGCTTTCAAACAAGCTATGGATGCTTGGAAAAAATATATCAAAAGCATAATAGTAAGCAATATCATAGACAAGGTAGTGAACTCTTTGAAAAAATGCCTCAAAGAAATGAGGTCTCATGAGGATGGAATGCCATGACAATCAAAAGCATTTGATTGTCATGGCATTCCATCACCATGAGACCTCATTTCTTTGAGGCATTTTTTCAAAGAGTTCACTGCCTTGTCTATGCTAACACATTTTTTCATACATATCTATCAAAGCATTTTATCAAACAGTTCATTTCCTTGTTGCTATGGCTAAAATCCTAAAACAGGTGCTTTCAAGCAAGCTATGGATGCTTGGAAAAAATCTATCATAGCATAATAGTAAGCAAACATAGACAAGAGAATGAACTATTTGAAAAAAATCCTCAAAGAAATGTGGTCTCATGGTGGTGGAATGCCATGAAAGTAAAATTGTTGTGGATTGTCATGGCATTCCATCACCATGAGACCACATTTCTTTGAGGCATTTTTTCAAACAGTTCACCCTTGTCTATGCTACTACATTTATCATACATGTTTACCAAAGCATTTTATCAAATAGTTCGCTTCCTTGTTGCTATGGCTAAAAGCCTAAAATAGGTGCTTCCAAACAAGCTATGGATGCTTGGAAAAAATCTATCAAAGCATACTAATAAGCAATAGCATAAAAAAGGCAGCAAACTATTTGAAAAAATCCTCAAAGAAATGTGGTCTCAATGGTGATGAAATGCCATGACAATCCATAGCAATTTGCTTGTCATGGCATTCATCATGCCATTCCATCACTATGAAACCACATTTCTTTGAGGCATTTTTTCAAAGAGTTCATCAGCCTTGTCTATGCTAACACATTTTTCATACATGTCTATCAAAGCATTTTATCAAACAGTTCATTTCCTTGCTGCTATGGCTAAAATCCTAAAACAGGTTCTTTTGAACAAGCTATGGATGCTTGGAAAAAATCTATCAAAGCATAATAGTAAGCAACAAGCTATGGTCTCATGGTTTTTCTAAAATTACAAAAATCAAAGTGATTTTATTCACATTTTTTTCACGTGAAAATCAATGTGAACCATATTTTGTATTATGGAGCTATATTAAGCTGCTACTCTGAAGACCAATGTAACAATGATACAAAATAATGTTTGAGACTACAAAAAGGCATTAAAATGGCTAGTGTACTAAACAAATTCTTATGATTTACGAATAATGTTGATAACTCTACTCAGTTGGCTTCTTTTTTCAAAATCATACAAATTGAACCCTAGCATCAATAGATTTTGTATATCAAGCTACCACAATTCAAGTTACATCATGCCCATATCACTGAGATACAGCCTGAACGATAGGAGGAATGGCCTATTTCAACATACTACACTCAAACCCTTAAGGGATCAATCTGGTTGAACGTAGCTCAGAGAAATTACGCGTGTTTAGGTGTGAAAGAGGACCATGCCTAGTGTAAAAATTCCTACTCGGATGTTTTGGAATAGTCTATTTGGCCACACGAGTTGTAGAATGAAAATTGCACCACCTTGCAACTTTCCACTACTTGCATTTGACATTTTTTCCATCAACTGAAAACTGGACACCATGGGAAAACCACTCTAAAATAACGAAAACCAAGAGAGGTTATTGTAGAGGGTCCCAATGTGATCCCATTGGATCAGACGATAAGTTACCAAGTGTCATAGTGTCCGAGTAAACTCATGTTGAAGTTTGCAACCATTTTTCCCTTTGGACCCTTAAGGGATTGATCTGGTTGAACGTAGCTCGGAGTGATTCTGCGTGTTTGGGAGAAAAAGAGGACCATTCCTAGCATAAACATGCCTATTCGGATGCATTGGAATAGTCCATTTGGTCACACGAGTTATAGAACAAAAGTTGCACCACTTTGCAACTTTCCACTACTTCCATTTGACATTTTTTCCATCAACTAAAAACTGGACACTACGAGAAAACTACTCTGAGATAACGAAAACCGAGAGAGGTTATTGTAGACGGGACCAAAAAAATCCCATAGAATCAGATGAGAATTTTCTAAGCATCACAATGTCTAAGTAGCCTCATGCTGAAGTTTGCAGCCATTTTTCCCTTTGGACCTTTAAGGAATCGATCTAGTTGAACGTAGCATAGAATGATTTCGCGTGTTTGGGTACAAAAGAGGACCATGTATAGTGTAAACATGCCTATTCGGATGCGTTGGAATAGTCTGTTTGGTCTCACGAGTTGTAGAACAAAAATTGCACCACCTTGCAACTTTCCACTACTTGCATTTAACACTTTTTCCATCAACTGAAAACTGGACACCACAGGAAAACCACTCTGAAATAATGAAAATCGAGAGAGGTTAGTGTAGAGGGGCCCAACACAATCCCATAGGATCAGACAAGAGTTTTCTAAGCATCACAGTGTTCGAGTAACCTCATGCTAAAGTTTGCAGTCATTTTGCCCTTTGGACCCTTAAAGGATTAATCTGGTTGAACGTAGCTCGGAGCGATTCTGCGTGTTTGGGTGCGAAAGAGGACCATGTCTAGCGTAAACATGCCTATTCAGATGTGTTGGAACATTTTGTTTGGTCACACGAGTTGGAGAATGAAAGTTGCACGACTTTGCAACTTTCCACTGCTTGCATTTGACACTTTTTCCATCAACTGAAAACTGGACACCACGGGAAAACCACTCTGAGATAATGAAAACCAAGAGAGGTTATTGTAGAGGGTCCCAACACAATCCAATAGGATTAGATGAGAAGTTTTTAATAATCACGATGTCCGAGTAACCTCATGTTGAAGTTTGCAGCCATGAAAGGATCAATCTGGTTGAACATAGCTCGTAGCGATTCTGCGTGTGTGGGAAAATTCTGAAACCTGGTGGAATTGTGGATTTAGGGGTCTTCTTCATGTTGCAATTTGTTTCAGAGTGAAAGATGGAGGTTTGCAAAATTTATCTGATGCCCTAGGTCAATTTTTCCCTTGTAAATGTATGAAAATGGTCTTTAGAATGCACTTTGCACAATTTTCTAATAAGTTACTACAGTGCTGGGAGTCAAGAAAATTGAGTTCTAGTGATGCCTTGGGTTGGGTATGTGAGTTTTCCTAGAGAAAATGAAGGCTATAGGTTGTGTATTGGTGAATTTGTGAAGGTACTAAGTGTAGAAAGGTTTGGAGGGTCTATGCAGACTTGGGCAAAGATGTTTTGAACTTTGGTTTGAGTTTTTGTGGCCAATAGAGTGGAGTTATAGAGAAACCCTAGGTTTTAGGGTGAAATAGGAGGGTTTGCTGGAGCAGCACCTTAGAAGACTTGTACAGAAGAATTGATCAGATAATCTATGGTTTTGTAACACAATTTGAGATTGTCTAAGAGATCTTGTGGTGGCAAGAAGTTTAAAGAGTACTTTGTGTGTAAAATTGGGCTAATTCTAGTAGCCTTTGAGCAGGGTGACTTGAATTTTTTGTTTTGTTGGATAAGAATCTAATCTACAAGCTTGGTTCAATGTTTTTGATGATGTATGGATGCTATTTGGATGCTGAGTTGGTATTCTTACAACCTTCTCTAAAGGATAGGTCTATTTGTTGTTACTGGTGAATTGGGAAGCCATAGTGTTAATTTGATGAAAGTTGTGTTGGAAACTTGAATCTGAGTTGGAACTTGATTCCTTGAGCCTAATTATGTGTTCCTCCACCTTGATATTGCATCATAGGGGTGTTGGGGTGTGCCTTGAAAAGTTGAAAGCTTCCTTATGTAGGCCTAGTTAAGCCTTCTTTATGGCTTGTAAATAAATCTTTTGATACGTTTGTTATGGGTGTTTGATCTTGTTCTTTTGGGAACATTTGGAAGATGGTATTAGGAGTATAAAACCATGTTTCATTAACTAGTTGATGCTTGTAATCATTTTTTTATTTTGACTGTCCTAGTCGGTGAATGTTTCAAAGTTTCCTGGCCTTGTGTAGAAGCCATGGAAGAGTGGATGTTTTTGGGTGCAAGGTCTATTTGTTTGGTCATGTTGTGTTGTGTGAAGAGTGTTTACATCATCCCCAAGTCTTATTGAGATTTCTGGTTGTATGAGTCAATTTGAGTGGTCAAGTTGCATTGTTGAGAGGAATAGTGAGTTGGTTTGTGCATATAGAGTATTTGAGAGAAGCTTTTGAAAAGGAAGTTGCTTCCCTTGCCACTCTACATCATAGTGGTATCAAAGCTTCAAGGAGTAGATTTGTTTTCATTTTCCAATTTGTGAAGAGTAAGGGAGAAGTGAAGATTTTGGTATTCAAAGATTCCTCCAAAGAACAAAGATATGGCTTAAGAGATGAAGGAGATGGACAAACATGCTAGAGAAATTAGAGAGTTGGAGGAAAGAATCATAGCCTTGGAGACAAAAAAAAGAAGGGATGTGGAAGAGAGTGAATCAGATGAAGAAGAAGATGATGAGTTTGAAGACATGGAAGAACTTGATCCAGAAGACCAAAGGATTGCAAAGTTGGTAAGGGAAGTTAGAGATGACAAGCCTAAGGTAAAAATTGATGTTCCTAAATATGGTGGAATTTTAAATGATGAAGAACTACTTGAATGGATTGCTGCATTAGATAATCATTTTGAATGTGATGAGGTTCCTAAGGAGCAAAGAGTAAGGATTGCAAAGACAAAGTTTCATGGCCATGCTTTGGTATGGTGGGACTACTTTCAATTTGAGAGGAGGAAGCAAGGCAAGTCTAAAATCACCTCATGGGACAAGATGATATCAAAACTCAAAGGTAAATTCTTACCCAAGGATCATTAAGTTCAAATGTTTAAGAAATTGCAAAGCTTAAGACAAAAAGAAATGGATATTAAGTCTTATACTGGGGAGTTTTATAAATTAAGTTTAAGGTTTGGTCATCATGAGAATGAAGATGAAAAAGTTGCAAGATATATTGGTGGTTTGAGGTTAAACATAAAAGATGAATTGGTTTTGGCTAACCCTAGGAATGTAGAGGATTGTTATCAAATGGAAATTAGAGTGGAGGAGAAGATTAAGAGGAGACAAGAGAAATCAGTGAGAGGAAGAGGTGGTCTGGTGCAGGAGCACCTTGACTCTGAAAACAAATTTGTAAAGATTTGAGTTTTCAAAATATGAAGGAACTGTAAAGTCCATTCTAAGTCATTGAAAGTTCTTTAGGAAGTAAATAGAGTCGAAATACAAAAAGATGTCATTTTTGTCCCTAGGTGATAAGGTTTCCAAAATTGTTCATTTATTGTCAAAATTGTGAAAAGGCAAAAATTAGAAAAAAGAACACAAAAAATAGAATATGAAGAGACAAAGTGGGAGAGGAAAGATTTTGGTCAATTGGAAACTGAAAAGGCACTTTCATAACTATTGTAAAAGCTATAAAAATCATGAAAAGGCATGGAAAAAACAAAAGTTCAGTCTTTGTAATCAGATTTTGAAATAAAATCCCCTGTTTATGAGTTTGCAGCACTTTCTCCACGGCTTTTATCTTATATTGGTAATTTAGGAGCTTCAAAAGTTTAAATCCTTGTGTTATCTCATTGTAGGTAGAGTTAGTTTCATTCACAAAGAATTTGGAAGGTTAGTTTTGAAAAAATAAAAGAAGGAAAAGCAGTTTTTTGTGTCTTGGGCAGTGATCCTCACTCTGTGATTTTGAGAGTCTTATAAGGAAAATATTCTCCATCCCACCATTATAGGCTAGTAGAATGGTGGGATGGATGGTTTTCTATGTTTATTTAACATTTTTTTGAGTGGAAAGTGTGTCAAAAAGTAACAGAGAAGGCATGGATATGAAGATAGTTGCTGCTCCAAGAGGAAAATCTAAGTTTTCCATATGAAAGATGGTGCCTACAAGTTGGAACGGTTGGAATAGAATTTTTTTTGATATGGATAATGGTTATTATGTTTAGGAATACTTATTTATAGGTGTTTGCAATAGTGGTAGGTGATTTGGAGGTGTGTAGATGATATTTCTTAAAAACCCTCGCGTGTGCTTTAAAAGCCTATAAACAAGGGTTTACTATTTAATTATATTGTTGGACATTTCTTACCTTGAAGATTGATTATTTGTGAGTTTTTACACCTATATAAATACTTTTTATGGTTTGTAAGTGATTTGGAGTTGTTTTAAAGGTGTCTCCTTTGTTAAATTGGCCTATTTGGGGCTCTTTAGTAACAAAGAAGTCAGGACAGTAAGCGTGTGTTCCAAAATAATTGTACCTAAAAATGAGATGTTTTTAATGATAAAAATGGGTACTCAAAAATTTATTTATCCTATAGAGATTCATTATGGTTTGCAAGTTACACCCGATTTGGTGTTTTGGCAAATTTTGGCCTTTTGAATGCAAGAAACTAAGATTCTGTGTAGACAATAATTTGAGTGTTTGGTTTGGGTTTGTAACTATCTAAATGATGATGAAAAATGCATCTAAAGGTCTGGAAGAAGTCCTAAAGCAAGGTTTGTCATTTTAATGTCTTGAACAATGTGGAATCATGGTGTTCTGAGTAAGCAAAATGGTGTTTTGACTGTTAAAAGTAAGGAATCTGATAAAACAACATTTGTGAATATGATCTTGGTATTGTTTCAATTAGAATGATGATGATTACAGTTTCATGGAAGTATGATAACAGGTTTGAAGGGAGAAGTGAATGAGTGGTGGTCTTTTTGCCTTGATTGAATCGAGTTAAATGGATGGTAATAGTGAAAGTTGTAGTGATTCAGAATTTCTAATATAGTGTTATGATGAATTTGATGAAAGTGTGGATTACTGATTTGAAAAATTGATGATTGGTAGCCTTGTATTCCAAAGTGAATTTGATGGATTTATTTGAGTTGATAAGTGAAATTGGTGAAATGAAAAGTGAATTTTGAAGAATTTGTCAATTGATCTTCTCCAAGATGAGTTTGGGATAGAAGTTCCCTATGTTTGTGTTTTTTAGCAATTGATATTGCATCAAATTGGTATCAGAGTTGGTTTTGCAATCTAATATTGCATTATGGTCCTAATGCAAGAGGAAGAGGAATTATTTCTACATCAAAGTAGCCAAATGAAGATCAAGAAGGAGCAAACAAAGGTAAAGATCACAATGTTGATTCTAGAGGTGGTTTTGGTTTTAGAGGTAGAGGAAGGTATAGTGTTGGTAGAGGTACTAATGATTTTTAGGAAGGTGCTACACATGCAATGAGTTCAGCCATCCTTCATGGAAATGTCCTAAGACGTTTGGTAGTTCATCAAGTGGAGACAAGAAGTTTGATAAGAGAGCACAATTGGTTCAAGAGGAGGAGTGTGAAAGCCATTATTCTACAAGTAAGAAGGTAGATCCTAAAGTAGGGGAAATGTTGATGGTGAGAAAGACAATCTTGAAAGTAGCAAAAGAGGAAGCACCTTTGCAAAGGAAAAGTCTCTTCAACACTAATTGTAAATGCAAGGACAAGGTATGTAGAGTGGTCATTGATTTTGGCTCAACTGAAAATATGGTGTCAATGTGAAATGGTAAACAAGTTAGGCTTGAAAATAATTCCTCATGAATGTCCTTATAAAATTTCATGGTTAAATGATGACCAATATTTATTGGTGAATGAAAAGATTGTTGTAGACTTTCAAATTGGTGTTTATCATGATAGTGTTGTTTTTTATGTGCTTCCAATGGATTCTTGTCATCTTCTATTAGGAAGACCTTGGAAATATGACAAGAGTGCATTGTATGATGGTAGGGAAAATACCTACACCATAGTCAAAGATGGTTATTGTTTTGTTTTAACTCCTATTGTAGAAGATATCAAAGGTAAAGAACAGGTAATAATGTGTGGTAGGAAGGAACCTATAAATGTAATGAAGGAGAATTTTTTTTTTTTATGTTGTTACCTATCCTAGGACTGATAATGTAGGGGCAGCAGGTGTGACTGTAAACACAGGGGTGAAAAGTGCTTTAACAAGGAATTTGCATGAAAGTATTGTTGTAGGGACCATTCAATGTCCTGTAGTTAAGAGTAAAGTTAAGAGTAAGGAATAGGTTTCAAATCATCTTAGCATCTGTATAGACTGTACAACAAAAAGAAAAGTGAGAAAAAACTAGTAAATTTCTGGAAAATAACATTCTTATTGATAAAAAAATGGGTTACAAATCAACCAAAAACCTCTCCTTCGAGGCATTGAAGGTTATTATACATGTAAATCTCATTACAACGCCTTAGGTATGAGCTGTTCTCATAGATATTTTACAATGTCACTCATGTACATTCGAGATTCTCTACTAATGTCTACATCATAGGTTGTCATTTAGAGGTTAACTTCCAATGAGTAACTTGAGATTCCCTCACAAAGATTCACATGTTATTTTATAATGGCTTTAAATAAGAATTGAGATTTGTCAAGATCATCAAAATAAGGATGTTGCATTGCTTTTTTGGCTAAGATTCTCTTTGATGGCTCAAAAATCAGCATTTTCTGCAAGGAGTGACCAATCAATTTTTACTAGTTTAGTTACAGATACACAAAGGAAAAGAATAAAAAGAAATAGCTCATCCAAAATAGATGGAAGGCACTTATAGATAGGCATGTCAGTCTCTCAACTTAGTTAGTCTTGGTCATACATCTTCACTGGGAGTTCCAAGATACCTATTGCACACAACACCTCTCATGAATAGAATTACTTGAAATTCAAGATGCTCTTATAATGTCTACATCATAGGTGGTCATGATAAGGTTAAATTCAAATGAATAACTTGAAATTTCCTCACCAAGCTTTGCACACACTTTTGTAATGGCTTAAAATCATAATTGATATTTGTCAAGGTCATCAAAATAAGGATGTTGCATTGCTTTTCTGCTTGAGATTCTCTTGGATGGCTCATAAATCTGCAATTTATGCAAGGGGACACCAATCAATGTTTGCCTTGTTACATATAGATACACAAAGTAAAATAAGATGATAGCATTGAAATCAACCAAATTGATGTGGATACAAGTATAAATTAATAAGAACCATTGTAAACATATACTTACAAATTAATCCAATGAACCATCCAGGTCTGCTCTACTCTTTATTGTGTTCAAGTATTTCCTCATTGTCAAACTCATGGACCTTCCACAAGGTCTTGTTTAAAGGTCTACTCCAATATTTGGTCAAACAAACATTGAATGCCTTGACAAGGTTTGAGTAATGAAGAATCTTACGATGTGTGTCAAATTCCTCAAACAACCAATGTTTAACACTCTTATGTGGGTACCTTCTCAGCCACGTTCCAGTAACAATAACTGAGCCTGTAGGGTATTTGATGTTTTCTCCATCTATAATTGGGCTTCCAATTTCTTTTTTTCCTCAACAAAATGACACAAGTAATAATTTTTTCCCTCTTCGTTGTCTTCATTTGCAATAACTGCATAAACATGCCCTGCATTTATATGTGTGACATATCTCTTGAAATTAGTTAACATTATGAATACAGTACAAATTGAGATAACAATATGGAATTTCAAATACTAAGCAAGTAGATATATTACTTGGTTGAACTAGATCTGATACATGGTCAAAGTAGACCGATGATTCCATCTGTGTTAGTTCCAATACCATCAAAGGGTGATACATGTGAAGTGGGCTGGGATAAATTTTCAACCATTTGTCAACCCACTCCCCTAACTCACAATCATTCCAAGCTTGCATTGTACATGAAGAACAAAAGCATGCCATCTTACGTGTATTGATACTCCATGAACCTGCATTTGAGCTAAGGAAAGAGTGCAACTCACTCGATCCTGTTAGTGTACAACAATCCTCATATGGTGTAATGTTAGTATCACCCATCAACCAAAAAAATCTATGAACTGAAGACATACCTTCATTACTTGGACCCATCGAAGCATTACACCACTCGACCATTGATCTTGCATCTATCAACTGTGCACTATCTTTATACTTTAACTCTTCTCGTTCTAATGCTCTTTTCACGCATGCTCCTACACCGTCATGCTCCCCTTTCCATGTCCGACCTCACAAAAGTTCCACAAATGTTGAACACGTGTAGTGAGATGCATCCTGCACAACTAGTAGAACATGCATGTGTTCTTGAACTATGTTGCATAGTTATCTGACCATATTATATGCCAACCGTATGATATGCCCCTCTGAGCCAAATGAATGTAGAATATCTGGAAGCAACCTTGCACGAACTCTGGAGAATGCATGTGATCATCACTAATATAAAAGTGATACTCCCTCAATACCTTCCTTTGGTCCTTTGTACTATCAGCTACATGAACGAATGCTATGTGCACAAATATCGAAACCTATGTGGAGTTGTAATACTGTGACTGCACCTCATGTTGTGGCTGTAGAGTGTAGTTCTATGCAAAGTCAACTGTTGATACTATGCTGCCAAGTGGAAAGGTGTCCTTTGATAGCTTGAATTGCGTGTCCAACCATCGGGCTCTATGGGTATGCCTTGCATACTCATACACTAGATTCTCATGAAACATGGACATGAACTAATACACTAGAATCTTCTGAATAACCAACTCACACCTTTTTGCTTCAGACCCATCTTTTGTAGCGTATGCCAATGTTTTATACTTCCTGAACTATACTAGCTTTTTTCCCACCTCATATGTGCTTTCTATATGTTGACATACTGGCATTCATTGCAAGCCACCGCAATGCTCGCATGAACCATCCAAGCATGCTATCCTATAGAATATTTGGCCATCCTCTATTTCACATAAAATATTTGATAAGAACTCTCTTGAAGATTTTGGTGGGGCTTCTATGCCACAATCCTATAAAACATCCTTAGTATGCAAATCTAAACATATAGAACGATAAACATCATAATGGTTAGAGAATTCAATATGTAGTTTACATCAACAAGTAGTGCATGTGTGATTTATCTTGACATAAAAAGGTTTAATCATTTCAAAAAATATTTGAGAAATACTAATTTGAGGATAATCATTTTGAAATTTATGAAAAAATTGGGTTTGAGTCTTATCCAAAAAATGCTTTGGATGTGGCTCATGGTTTCAACTACTGATTCTCCTTCTTACAACATCCCTTTGATTCGGAGATGTCCTTGTATTATTCTTCCAATAATCTTCAATTAGTGTTCTCAATGCTTCAACAACTTTTTTATCTTTATGTGGCAGTCTCCTCAAGAATGCCCATAATTCATTTGAATCGGTGCCCTCAATTCTTTGCCACCTTTGAATGGCTTTTGACAAAGTTTTTCTACTAATTCCCATTTGTTCACTTGTATTTTTAATGAGGCGAGATCTCTTTGTTTGATAGCTTACCAAAGTCGATGTAATGACACGTCGAGTGAGCTTACTATCCTTTGAGCGTGAGGTCTTACCCACATTGTCATAAGCATCCATTAGATTCTTCACAATAGTGTTTTCACTTAATGCATTCGATCTTCTCAACCCAAGAGTCTTCATGATGTTTCTATACTTTAAACCCTACATCATTTGAACAAATAGTTGACATCTTGCGGTCTTATTTAGCCTTTCAAAGAACATTTTCCAAATCTTATCAGCATATCTTCTACAAGTACGTTCTGGAATCTTACCTTCCATGTGCTGCAAAATATCCTCATCAATATTAATCAAAAACTTTGGCTTTCTACGCAAAATTCTAGGTGGTGTTCTCTTAGGTACATACATCTCAACATTAGCAATTTCATCAATATTGAATTGAGGTGGGCTAGATTGCGTACCTTCGATCGAGGGTGGAATAGAAGATATACCTTAAGGTTCACATGGGGATGATGGCATACCTTGGTCATCAACTCCAAGTGATGATGTACTCTCAAATTTAGATGTGGCGGATGGTGTCCAACCATACTCACTTGTGGTAGATGGTGTCCCTCCATATTCACTTGTGCTTAATGGTGTCCCTTCGTATTCACTTGTGGTAGAGGGTGTGTCTCCAACTACGGTATCTGCATCTCCCCTAGCACGACTCTTTCACATTCGTACCCTTTGTGTTGCCAATTTATTTTCTCTTTTTTATGGTTGAGGTTCCTCTACAACTGGATTGTTTTCATCAATAGTTCCCAATTTTTTCTTTTCACGATATTCCCTCATCCATTTTTTCTCTTTATCTCTGAAGGATTGGAGCTGATCATCTATTATTTTTTTCCTTTTAATAGTTTGTTTCTTTGGCATGACAAATAATTTTACCTATGCAAAAAGTGCTAAGTTGTCAAATTAACTAATTGAGTTTTTGAGTTGGGCTACGTAATTTTATGTTAGATAGAGCATGAGTAGGGTATTTTAGGCTTGTTTCAATAGTTGTCAAGTTTTGGAGTGTTTGGCAAGTGCTACTTTGAATAAAACATAGGGTTTCTGGTGTAGGAGCACCAACACCATATTTGCAAAACTTGAATCATTGAATGTTGATCATTTGATCAGTAGGTGTGTCATAGGTAGTTTGAAGTCACTATTTTCATTGAATAAGGTTTAGAAACACCATTTTGAATGTATTTAGGGATTTGGAGGTCAATGGAGTCCAAAATGTAAAAGTTGCTCAATGAGATGGTTCATGTGATGAGTCTAGAAATTTAGGTGTTTTGATGTTCTTCAGGTCAAATAAGGTCTTTGGAGACCATATTTAATGTATTTAGATTTCTTAGGATTGATTTTTCAAAAGTTGCACATGATGTTGGAAAAAATGCAAAATTGCAACAAAAGTTGTGAAGAGCAAAATTGTGAAAATACAGGAATTTGAAGGGTCAGAATTTGAACAGATATTTATGCTCACTAGCAAGGAAAAAAGATCATTGTAAAATCTTGTTAAAGACCTTCAAAGGCTCATTGGAAATAGAATGAAGATTGCTTGGTGAATCATTTTGAAGAATTCAACATTCCATTCTTTTATTTCACTATTTTCTATATTTTTCCTGTATTAACGGAATTTCATCACAGTTGTATGGACCCGCACATTCAGTAAAGGTTCTAACATTCTTTATTTCATGTATTGTTTTGGAGTAGCTCTTATTTGCATCAATTCTAAGATTCTAACATTCAATTTTGTGGGAGAAATCTTGATTTTTTTGGGACTGCCTGCTAAAGTAAGAAATACCCCTGTTTTGTGAGCAATATGGATGTTTTGGCCATCCCACCTATTGTGTAGACTTGTACTTCAGTGGGATGACATGTATAAATGTATATTGCATGTTTAATAAAGTTAAAAGGCACTAGGAGTCCACAAGGTCAAGTTTTAGTGATGCCCTAGGCTGGGTATGTGGGTTTTGCTAAGTGAAAATGAAGGGTAAGGGTTGTGTATTGGTGAATTTGTGAAGGGACTGAGTGTAGAAAGGTTTGGAGGGTCTGTGCAGACCTACGAAAAGGTGTCTTGAACTTTGGTTTGAGGTTTTGTGACTGCTAGAATGTAAATACAGAGAAACCATAGGTTTTAGGGTGAAATTGGAGGGTTTGTTGGAACAACACCCTAGAAGACCTGTACGGAAGAAATGACCTAAGAATTTGTGGTTTTGTATCACAATTTGAGACTGTCCAAGAGATTTTGAGGTGGAAAGAAGTCTGAAGGGTACTTTATTTATAAAATGGGGCTAATTCTAGTAGCCTATTGAGCAGGGTGACTTGAAGTTTCTCTATGTTGTTGCATGAGAATCTCATATGTAAGCTTGGGTCTCTATTTTTTATGTTGTGTGGATGCTATTTAGATGTTGGGATGGTTCTCTTATAGTCTTCTCTAAAAGATAGGTCTTTTTGTTGATTTGGTGAGTTGGGAAGCCATGGTGTTGACTTGATGAAAGTAGTTTTGGAAACTTGAATCTAAGTTGGAACTTGATTCCTTGAGTATACTTGTGTGTTGCAAGCCTTCCCCTACTACATCAGGAGTATATTCCAATTTTTTAGAGACATGTATGGAAAGTTTGGTAGCATAGACAAGGCAATCAGCTGGTTTGTATAATTGTTTGACAAAATAACTCAATGAAAGCTTTGGAAGCACACACAAAGAAAGTTAATTGTTAAATTTGACAAAATGCCTCAAAGAGATGTGGTTTAAAAATGTTATAGGAAAGTGTATCGAATTGTGTGATTTAAAATGTCCATTGACAATGTAAGGTTGTAACATGACAAACAAACAATTTGATCAACATGGAATAAGCAAAACAACAAAAATGAAAGCAAGCCACAATAGAATGAAAGAAAATGTACAAATATTTCACATACCTAAAAAAGAAAAGTTTCAAATGGAGGAGTTCTACCCAATTATGCAGCCTTTGCTTCTTCCTTCCTCAAACTCCTCAAAATTTTGACTTCTTCAAAAGCTTGTTCCCCTCCAAATTTGAATTGTATATCAATTATCACTGTAATTCAAACTTGAATTGATATTATATGCCTTTCAATGTGAAAACTCTGCTATTTCATGTAAAGGTGATGGAAAGAACATTCAAAAGGTGGTGGAATCTAAAAATCATGTATGCACACTTCACTCAATCACCAAAAAGCTACATTTTGTTAGAGCACGCATAGAACTAGGAGAATATGTAGAATGTGGGCCGACATTATGGGTATATTGTGCTTTTTTACCATTTTTAGTGCTATAAAAAACACACTTGTGTTATAATGAGAACGCGTTATAATGCAAATGCGTTATTTAATCCTTAACAAACATATCTCTGCTAGTAAATAATGCGCTTGCGTTATGATAAATTTAGTTTTTTTAAGCTTTATATGGTACATTTATAGGGTAGAGGGTTAAGGGTACTAGGGAGAGAGATAGAGGGAGTGAGTGAGAGAGAGGGATACCTGAGAGAGAAAGATACTTGAGAGAGAGAGAGAAAGGGAGTCAAATAGAGATAAAGGAGGGAAGGG
>VDFB02168118.1:201475402-201530136 GCA_007258455.2 Sequoia sempervirens | reverse complement strand
GTGCAATTTTCACATTTTAAGCATATTTTTAGGAAATCGATAAAGTGATGGAAAAATCAGGGAAGTCCTAAAGTAAAGGAAATCCGTGAGGTGTTCAAAAACCCAAAATATTTGACTTTGTCTAGATTTCACCCAGATTGATCAAATGATTAGGAAGTTGGGGATTTATCTTTGGATTTAGTTCCTTCAAAGTGCAAGATGAACAATCTATGTTTCAAATCAATCTAAATGAGATCCAATCAATATGAGGAATGATTTCAACAAGGGAAACCCTAGGCAATCACCATGATAGCACAACTTGGATCCTAACTCAACATTTTGATTTCTACTATTCTCCACATGAATTCTCCCATGACCCAACTAAGACAGGGCGATTATCAGATATGGATTATAAACGAAAGGTTTCAATTTTCCCAAGACATGATTTCATCAAAGGTTAGGGATTTCTAGGTCAAACCAGAGCTTGACATAGGAAAGCACAAAATCAAATTAAGAATCGAAGATGGCAATGGTTAACCTCATTAAATCACATGCATGTAGAAGGAAAGGAAACACGAGCCACAGGGAAGGGCATTGAACTCAAAATTGGAAACCCTAGCCCCACTACCAGACTCTACCACGTCAAAATCTTGACTCAAAGTATACACACACACAAAACCTGAAGCAAATTCAGTTCGATTATAAAAGGAGAAGGAAACATGTACATACCATGAGAGAAAAGAAATAAAAATAGTTGGGAATGGCAAGAAACCTTGAAGTCTGAGTAGAATGCAAGTGGTCAGCAGAAAACCCTATTGCAATGATCAACCACAATCTCAAACGCACAATCCAGCATTTACAACTCAAAACCAAGCTCCTCAAATCTCACAACAAGGAAAATGACATGAAATTCCCATCATAAATCATAATTAAATCCCATAAAATAAAACTGCAAGATCATACAGGAGACATAAATGCGTCGAAAAGACAATAGCTCGGGAATATGAAGGCACGACAAAATTTTGGAAAAATCCAAACTAGACGAAATTCTGTGAAATCCTAGAATTTTTGAAAATAATACAAAACAACCTCCATTGGGTTTTCAAAGCATTCAGAGAATTCCGCTCAGAGGGAATTTTTCTAAAAATAGGGAAAAAACTGAAATAAGTCCTAGAACACAAGATTTTCAAAGTGTTTCCTCAAAAGGGATATTGGCACGAGTAAGATAATCATTTAGGAATACACCAAGGAAACCAAATCCTCAAAATCAAAGGGCCAAAACACCAAGAACAAAAGAAAAAGAGGGTCCTTGCTTTCAGTTGGGCATGTGTACAAAAACTGCACAATAGATAGCATCCAGTCTATGTTGGTTAAAGGAAAGATGAAGAATATTGGTGAGATATGGAATGTAGCTTCTCCAGTTGATAGACTCAAAATTGATGACACTCTAGTAGAGTATCTAGTTCAAAAATCCATTGATGTATCAACTATTTCTGATTCCTTTCTAGAAAATTTAGTTGAGATTGTTGAAGAAAAAATGTTGCTTGAAGGTTTGGAAGGACACAAGTTGGAAGCCTTGGTTGAAAAGAAATGTAATAAATCCAAGCTGAGATTATCTAAACTTATCATGGAAACAAAGAAATGTATCAAAGAAATATCAGATATCTACAAATATTGTCTTGGGTGGCCTATTGCGGTAGACAATTTTAGAAGTAGGATTGAAGCAATTGAATCTGAAGTAAACAACATCAGAAAGAACTTTGATATCTTTGAAGACAAAGAAGGGAAACAAAGGTTGAGAGTTGGAAAATTGCAAGCTGAATTGATTGTTGTATAGAGACAAAGAGATGATGTGGTGAAAACCTCCTGGCTCCTCAAGGCCTTAAGGAGATTGTTGAGGTTTGGTTAAACCATTTTTCCAGAATACTTATTGAAACATAATATTTTGAAAGACAATACTTATATTGGTCGTCTTCTTTTATACTGTTGGCTCTATTAGAAAGCATCTGCATGAGAATGGATTCAACTACATTTAACTAGAAGAAGTTATGTCCAGTTATCAAAGAAAGATACAAGAAGGTGTTTGAGGTGAAGAATGTCATTTTTACTTAAATGTTCAATTTCTATTGTTTTGATTGTTTTGGCAAGAAGAAAAGAAGAAAAAAAAAAAAGGGAATCTGAACAAGATAAAGAAAAGTTGAACTATTGAATGTTTTTGAATGGCTGGAAATATTTGGAAGAATTGGAATCTTTTTGCGATTTTGATATCACCATGTTTACATCTTTTTGGTCACCCTTTTCCATTGATGTCAAAGGGGGAGAGATTTGGAAAGTTGGGAGAGATTGGAGGAAATTTTTTTTGAAAACTCTGGCACATGTTTCCATCAATGAAAAAGGGGGAGATTGTTGGAAGAATGAAGAAGAATGATCATCTCTATAGTTTTGTGTTGTCATTGATGTCACCATGTTGTGTTTGCAAGTGTAAGACAGTGCTTGATTTGGTATTTTGGTTCAGTATCTGAACCAATTTTCAAGTTGCATTGTCTGGTATTCTAGTCTGCAATCCTTTGGTGTTGGTAGTTGTTGCTTGCGGTTTTGGGAAATTATTTATGGTTACTAAAGGAATGTATGTTCATAATTTCTTGTGCTTCGATGCTCGTATGACATATTAGATTTATTTTGTTAATTTCTCTTTGCAATGAAGTATATTTCTGGCTGACTTCTTGGATTAGTTGTGATATGGTGAATTAATTTTGTTGTGGATATATGTGCGACCTATCTTAGGTCTATGCTAACATGATGTAGCGTATTATGCATTTAATTGCTATTTGGGAAGATTTTGGTGAATACTTGAAGCCGACAGGTTGGTATTTTTTTGGCAAACAAAGAAAGGCATCTAATTAGGTCAGCCTAATTAATGCTTATAGATAGATCAAATATATATATATATATATATGTGTGTGTGTGTGTGTGTGTGTGTGTGTGTTGAACAGGTTTTGAAGAAGAGGTATGTGTGTGTGTGATATGTGTTTTGGAGTGTGATCGATGAAGTAGTAGTAAATGTGAAAGTGAAGAAGAGTGAAAATGATGAAGTTTGTCAAGTCAGTCTATTGAGCATCACCAAAACTGCATCAACACTTGTTAGGTGCACTTTTCTTAGTTCATTTTGGCTATAAAGCCTAATTTTTTTTTGTAAATCTTTTGTTGGCAATGAGCCTCCCTTGTAAGAAATGATCTTTTGTATCTGGACAGTGAGTCCTATTCAGGGGAGTGAGCCCTTGGCAGTGATCCTTATATATTTAGTTCTAGAACTACTTTATATTATGAGTTAATCCTCACCGTGGTTTTTCCCTCCTTGGGCTTTCCATGTAAAATTTGGTGTTTAGTGTGTTAATTTACTTTATGTTTTATATATCTCATGTTTATGCTTAATAACATAATAGTGTGGTTGTGGAATTAATAAGTGTTGAAATTCTAAGTTTTGAATTTTGTGACAATTGATTCACCCCCCCTTTGAGTTGTCCTACACCTGTTAACAATTTTTACTTCATTTTATCTTCTTTCTTAGAAGATGATGGAGGATTTTTTGATTTCATCTAAGAGTTCCAAAGATCAAGGAAGGTCACCTTCAAAGATCACCTAATAATCTAGCTTGAAAGGAACTACAAGAATAATGGATTAGGAGATGTTAGGAGAAAATGCGTTATGAGAGCGAGTTGGAATGCATGAAGCAAGAAGGAAATTTGGAGCTAGTGCAAATGAGCTATGAGGCACAAAAATTGGAGCATTAGCAATGGAATGAGGTTCTAAGAGGAATTGGAATGATTTAAGAGTGTTTAAGTGGAAATATGCCATTTTTGTAGGAGTGGTGAAAATCAATGCTTCTACATCCAATAAAAACTCATTTGCATGTAATAGCACTAAAAATTAGTACTCCTACATGCCTTGAACATTTGTATGAAAATTATGTCAGAGCATTGAAAATCAACACTCTGACATCTAGTTGGAAGATCATTTCATGCTCGAGCACTAAAAGTCACCGCTCGAGCATGTCCTTCGTAATATTGAGCTAAGTGCATGGGCGGGATATTTTACTTCCCTTACACATGAGGGAAAGGTCACTTCGTGTAGGAGCGATGATTTTCACCTCTCCTACACAAAGGAGTTGGTGAAAGATTCATTGATGCATGAGTGGTGAAAATCAATGCTCATGCATATCAGGGGAAGGATCATCTCTTGTAGGAGTGGTGGTTTTCACCGCTCCTACACAAAAGAGTTGGTGAAGGAATCATCATTGTGGGAGTGGTGAAAATCACTACTCCTACATATGGAGTAAAAACTCAAACATGTAAAAGTGCTGAACACCCCCGCTTGATCATGTAGCTCAAAAAATTGAAGAAGAAAGGTAATATGTTCTAAAAACCCTGCATAGCATCAAGAAATCGATGCTCTAAACACAAAGTATAAACTAGGGCATACAGTAAACCCTAAACTCGAACACCAGTGGAAAGAAAGTAAAAATACTAAGAAGAAAAATAATCAAGAAACAAAAGGTAGGGATTCAAATGCCTAACTATGAAGATTATGTGTAACCTAAAAAAAACAAACAAACAACTAAAAAGGAGAAAAAACTTAAACATACCAGAAGAAATGATGAAAACCCCTACTCAGACGCCTGCAAAATCCACAAGCCTAAATTCTTTCAAAGTTTGCATGATGACTAGTGTGAAGGAGGAGGAAGAAAGTTGCTTGAAACAAAAAGAAATAAACTCGAAATGACTTAATTAAGTCAATTAAAAGATTTAAAAAGGGAAAATTAATAAACGTGAAGTTGATTTATGACGTACATATTAAAAGGGAGGGAAAATGTAGGAGCAGTGAAAATCCCCGCTCCAACATTTTCAAAACATTGGAGATGCACAAGTATTAAAAATCACCACTAGGACATGCGAAAGACTTGAAAGAAGGAAATATGTTGGAGTGGTGAAAATCATTGCTAGGACATGACAGGGTGAGTGCAAAGTGTAGGAGTGGTGATTTTCACCGCTCCAACACCTGGAAGAAAAATATAACACTTGGCTCATGTAGGAGTGCCGATTTTCAGTGCTCTTACATGAGTGAAAAATATTCTAACTCCCAAAAAATGAGAGTTAACCAAAATATTCATTTTATATATTTTCGAGAGATGAACAAGGAGAAATGTTTAAACATAAAATTTGAGGTTTAGGACTACGCATCAAGGCCAATTTAAATTTTCCTCAATTTGTGTGCTTGAAGTATATGGACCTACAAAATAGATAAGTTATGTAGGGAGTTATCCCATGAATCGAGTGTTGTTGGATTTGAGGATAACACAATCTAACGAATTAACCTAAGCTCTCAATCTCTCATCAATATTCTCTCAACTCATAATGAAATTTCTCCTCAAAAACTCTCAAACTCTCACAATGGTCTCAAAAAAAATAACACAACAAAAGAACAACAAATGAAACTCAATGAAAAAAAATGAACAACCACAATGAACAAACAAATATGAGACTAGCAACCTCTATTTATATTGATTTTGAGAGAGGTTTAAAAAACTAAAAGATAGCTAAGATTTATGCCACCTTTCCTTCTTATGCCAGTTGTGGGTCTTGCTAGTAGAAAAGTTTATAGATTTATCTCACACAAACTATCATAAACCTCCTGAAATTGTCATGACCCTATTGATAATTTATTTTCTTTGATTTTTCATACATTAACTCAACAAAAGGCTCCATTATCATAGCGCATGGACTCCACATCTTTCCTATTTTACTACTTAAGCCAAATCATGGGTTTTTTACAACTTACACATGTTAAAAATACATAGTGAAAGCCTTCTGCTTGGTGTTGTGGGTGGGATTTTATAGTCCCAATTTCATTCATACTCCTATCATGGATTTTTCCTTTCATTTTCCTTGCTTATGGCACCTATATTGAAGGCTACAGTTTGCAAAACATTTCTATTTTAAACGATTCCAAAATAGTAACAAAATTTACATGCCACCTTTCTAGTTATGGAGATTTTGACTTATTCCATTGCTTTGAGTCTCAACCATATATGTGGCATATAATGCATACTTTTACACAACATTTACTTATCAAATGTGATCTATCATTATCTCTTATATGCCATTATATCATGTGTGAAAATTTTAACTTTATCACTTCTTATTGTAAGGGGGGAATTAAGCATAAGGAAACATCAATGAAATCAAACTAAAGAGATCAAAGAAAAGGTCAAATTCCAACCATACTCATGAAATTAAATTATAATAAAATAAATCAATCAAGCAATGCAATCATAAGAGAACATAAACTAAATTCATGAATGAAAACATTACCATCCCATGGTGAAGTGTAATTTGTATTGATGTTGAATTGTATTGGATCAATACAAAGCCTCCATTGTTTGTTGTACATCTTCAAAAGTGTGTTAATGGTGATCAAAGATGTAAATGTGCTAAATGTGATTCAATGGATATTTTGATATAAAATCTCCACAAATTCTCTAGATTCTCTAATCGTTTTTTAGAAGAAAGAAGGTTTTTTTATAGATTTCATGTTTTCAGATGAACGATCAAGATTCAATAGTAAAAGATCATGATCAAGGACTAAGAACTGTTGAGAGGAAATATATTGGAATGATTGGTGGGATCAGCTTGAAATGATTAGGGGGATTGAATAAATTATGTTGAGTTGTTAGTGGGATTGAAGAAATCAATGGGATTGGGAAATAGATGAGTTAGTCAACCCATTAGATTGAGAAATTAGTGGTAATGATTTACTCAATCACAAAGGGGTGAGGATAATTAATTAATTGAATAATTAATTAATATTTGAGATGAACATGCAAATCATGTTTGAATTTAACAAATAAAGATGTATTTTTTGTTGACTATGTTGAATGCTTTTGAATAGTTGATTTAATTATTCAAGTTTAGATAAGGGAAAGTGATCTAAATTAAATTATTAATGATAACAATTTAATTGATTTAGATAAATATGGTCTATTAGTGACATAATTAAATAATTGATGTGTATTTAATTAATCAAGAGGAATAAAGTTAGATTAGGTGATGATATAGTGAATTAATTAAATAATTAAAGATTATTCAATTAATAGAGGAAAATAGAGTTAATGATGTAAATGATGTAAAATACAATATTTATAATGACAATGATTCCAATAATGGAAAAATATAGTTTAGAATATGTGATATGCATTGGGTCACTTTTACAAGTCTACATTTTTCCCCTCTTTGAGACAAAGTACTAGTTACAAATTGTTTCAAAGAATTCACTATTCAGATCAAGATTTGAAAATTTAAATGCCCCACTATGCCTCAACAATTAGTGGAAAGATAATACAACGATGGGTTGTCCCCTTGAGAGGTTGGCCACAAAAATTACTTTTCGGGTTGGTCTTTCAACAAGGTTTCGTTGTAGTTCAGATGCATAGAGGATGAAAAACTAGGCTATAGGGCCCATGTTTATGGTTTCAAATGTTTGAGGGTGCTCAAAATTTTCACCTAGGAGGGTTTCCAAGGTAAAAAAATTAGGGTTTGCATGGTAAAAATAGGAATTTAGGGTTTATTTTTCCTCATTTTGCACTCTTAGCCTTAGCAAATTCTTGCCTCTAGAGATCTTGTTGCGGTGATTGTCAATTTGTGATGACAAGGATTTTGAGTACCCCACACCATGTAGATGGATTCCATTCTTTTGGGAGGCCCGTTCGTGCAGTTTGTTCGAGTGAAGAAGATATTGAGAAGGGGGGGTGAATTAGTGGCTTAGAAATTTTTTAATTTTTTCCTTGAAAAAGAATTGAATAATTTATTCTCTTAATATTTGAATGATAAATACATTCATGAATTGAATGCAATCATTAAATAATTGAAATAAGAAATATTAAAGCAAACCAAAGATCATCACAATAATGAACCATTATCACATCAAAAAAATGAGACCATAAGACAAAGAATTTGATGAGTGGAAAACCCTCCAAGAATAAAAAATCACTCTAGAAATGATGCCTCACTAGCTTAATCTAAAATTTTTTTGTTTACAATGCCTCACTGGCAATACTATCTCACTGATAGATTTCAAATGCATCATTGATAATAAAACAATGCCTCACTGGCTATACTATATCACCGATGGATTTAAAATGCCTCACTAGAAATAAAACAATGCCTCATTGGCATATACATCTTAATCACAGCCAATATAGAAGGTAAAATATAGAGGGTTACTCTATTTCACTTCAAATCATATTTCACTTTCAATCTAATACATTTAATATCTTAAAGATTCATTCTTTGGAATCTCTAGAATATCAAATATATCAGTTAAACAATCTATTTTGCATCATGTTTTCAAAACTTCAATCACAAAATTTTGTTTACACATTCAGCATGATAACTCTGTTAAAAGCACCAAACATCAAATAGTGATAAATCACTATTTATATAAGTACATAAAAGTTCACATATGCTACCATATGTCCTTATCGAAACTTTCAAATGTAACCTTTAAAACTGGTTGCAATAACTATTTCCATAATTATCCATATTGAGTCATCATGATGTCTCTCTTTGGCAATTTAGACTCTACATGTTTATGTCGACATTCAACATTATAAACATATGAAACACACCTTTATACATGGTCGACATTGTGAACAAAATAGTATGTAAAGTCCAAACAAGAAACCCACATCAATGTTACAAAAAACCCTCAATGTTCTGTTGATGTGTTTTTTATGGACTTTCTCAACATAGGCAATGGATAGGTGCACTACGTCTCTTGAAAGGCAATCTCCAATGACGAATTGCTAAAAATCACCCCAAGGCCTCTTGGGTGTCAGGTCATGACATGCATGAAATTTCTCATTTTGGTTCAATGTGATTTTGTTGGTAATCATAGGGCAGAAATACAGAGTTAAGCTGGAGGGAAGGTGAATCTTACAATGGAGTTCTTGAGATAGGGAAGTTGGTGTGCAATTGCTGCAGGTTCAAACAATAGTCTTTAAACTCCAATTTTAGCTTGAGATTTGGCTTTACAATGTGGAATGAACCTTAGCATAGGTTATTTCTTAAAAAAAAGGAAAAAGGCAGGGAGGAAAGGAGGTTCTTGGATCTGAAACTAATAGTGAACAGTAATCATGGAGGACCCTACTATGAACAACCTTCCCAAAATAGAATTTCACTTAACTAGATTGCCTCACAGTATCATGAAATTAGTGCAAGCTTCTAAGGATTACAAATATTCAACCATTCATTCACCATAAGCATGAATAAAAGATAGAAGTTTAGAGCACCTTTTAGATTATGCCCAAACTAACTTTACATAGTTGCTTATCATCAACAAACAACAAAAATTATGGACAAGGAAAGTTAGCAACACACAACAGAATTCTTCAAAACCAATGAACAACATCAACTAATCTTTTAGAACAAGTAAAAACATGATAAAAAATAAAGTAAATCTACTTGAATCAACTAACTATGGGAGAAGAATGATGTAACATGCAGCAAAAACTCAAGAATTCACCAAAATTCAATGAACTTCTATTAAAATTTAAGCAACATGCCTTTCCAACAACTCAACTCTCTGTTTAAAATCAAACAAGACCCCCTATTTATAGTGTCCAAAAATAAAAATGGATGGCCAAGATTGATTTTCATTGTGTGGCCAAGATTCACTACAAACTAGGGTTTCACCTACCCCTGAATATATTACAATTTAAAATTACATCCTTGTCTTTTCCATATTTTTTCTTTTGTGGTAGCATTGTAGCTCTTTTGTCTTTTGCTGATTTCTCTTTTTTGTAGCTACACTGTGAGGAATTCATTATGAATCACAAGAATTCCTTCATTTCTCTTTATGGTGGCGTACTCCACAAACTTCCCAATCAACGCACAAAACTTATCCCACTCCAATATATCAGATTGGATTACTTGAAAATTGAATATCCTTAATTTGTTCATGATAGCATCCCAATCCTTGTCAAATTTCTATGCATTCTTAATCACCTACTCAAACTGAGTGAAGGATCAAGTTGCAAACCCCATGAAATAGGGTGTTAGTACATCAATGGTGCCATTCTCCATCTTCTTATGGAATTAGGGCTTTATCTTCTCAGGATCCATCTCAACTGCTGGCACATTGAATTTTGTCATCAGATTTATGTATTCTTCACAAACAGCCAGGACTTCCTTGATCCAATCAATCTCAATCTCCACCTCGTGGAGAACCTATTGTAACACCTCTTTTCTATGGTCAAGACTCATCTTCCATGTCCCCATGAGCTAATGATCACCTTTTTCCAAAGAAAATTCCTTTTCCCAGGATCCATCAAGTACCTTGAGGATAGCCAAGAGTTTGGGGTATGTGATCCTATATAGCTCGAGGAAGTCAGTGAAGAACTTCCTTATTCCCTCAAGCACTCTCTACAACTCCAAGAATTTGTTGGCTATCCTAACCACATGGCTAATGGCCATATTGCCATTGTAGATGACCTATCTGAACCAATCCTCTATGGCTTTAGTCCAATTCTTTCTTTTCTCAAGCTGGTCAATATGGTCCTTGGACAGTAACTGTGGTGGCACCAAGGTGGTGGGAAACTCTTCCACTGATGATCATTCATGAATATAGGCTGTCAAATCAACCACCTGTGCTTTTAGTTCCTCCTTGGAAATCTTATCCTTGTGCATTTGATGCACAATGGGGGCAATAGACCCTTGGAGGTGATCAATTGTCTGCTCTCGTGTGGCAATTCCTAGATCAAGGGTGGAGATGTTATAGCTTACCCCCTCTTCATTCACCATTGGGGTGGCTATTTGCATGGGTCTAGATCCAGAGGCATCCATTGTCAGCTAAGATCTGACCTTAGCTTTCTTCTCTTTCTTTGTGCTTATCTCAGATTGGGCCAAGATAGCATCCAGCCTTTCCCTTGGATCATTTGAGCTTGGGGTTTTCTTTTCCAATTGTTTCTTAAGCCACTCGGGCATCTAAGATTCTCCCTTTGGTGATTCATGACCTCCTTTTTCTTCATGAGTGTGTTCAATCTCCAGTACCTTATTACACAGAGTTTCTTGTTCTTTCCTTCCTTCCTCCTCATCTAAATCCTAAATAAACACTGTTTCTTTCTGTGGGGACTTGAAAGCTATGTGCTCTTTGGGGTTGTCTTCCCATTCAATGGTTTTATTTTATTCTTCTTCATCATGTTCATTCTCCTTAGTTTATTCCGTTCCTGTGCTTTGTGTGTTTCATCCTCCTCTTGGGTTTTTTCTTCCTTCTTTTCCTTTTCCTCGTGCTGGGGTGGCATCTTTTCATCACGCTTGAGGTTCTCTTCTTGATCCTCCAAGAGAGGAATTTCTTCATCATGCTTGGGGCTTTTATCATGTTCCCCAGTTGGAGGTTCAATATCTTCCACCATTTCCTCTTCTTCATTCTTTTCTTCCTTAGAAGGTTTCTTTTCTACCTCCTCACTGACATTCTTTAACTATTGAGGTAACTCCTCCTCGAGGTCCGCATCAAAGGTTTCCATAATATATTTGGTGACAACATCTTCTCCATCACCCTAAGAGGAAACTGTCTCTTCACCTTCACACACCACTTCATCAATTGGAAGGACTTGTAACTCATGATGCTCATGGTAGTCATCTACTTCCTCCTAGATCTCCTTTGTGGCTTCCTTCTCTCATCTCTCCAACTCCTCAGATATTTCCATTGTGGCATTCATTTTTGGTGGTTTAGTTGGAGGATTAGAGGTGGAAATATTGGCAAGAATCTTTGCCAAGGCAACCTAAATAGCTGGTTCATCAACACTCCTGTCAGCTCTATGGGAATGTTCTACATATGTTAGGAGAAGACCTGTAGGAGTGAGAGTGTGGGCATTGACATAGTTGTTGTTTCCATGGGAAGTGATGTAGTCGGAGACATGGAAGCTGAGGAAAGCAGAGAGGTGGTGGGAGAGGAAGAATATATTACCATTACCTATGTCATGGGTGGAGTGGAGGAAAGGTGAATAGAGATGTCCACCACAGGCATGAAAGTAGCAACCATTGCTTGAGAGGCAGCAGTAGTAGCAACATTAGTGGCAATAGTGGCTGCAAGGGTGGAGGCAGCAGGTAGAGACTTTGGCTGTTTAGTATCTACTTCTTCTCCTTCATGGAGAGGGTCCTCCTAAATGGTATCAAGACCTCTTGATGTCTTCTGTTTCTTGGAGGAATAACCCTCTGAAGCTTTTCTTGAGTATACTTTGGGCTTTGGCTGACTTTCAGCCGCTTATTTCCTTTTCCTCAACTTAGCGGTTGGAGGAGACTTTGAGGTCTCTCTAGAAATTTTCCCACTCTTAGTTTCACTTGTTGTCCCATCCTCGAGCTCCTCATAGGTCAAAGTGACCCCATGCTACTTCAATTGGGAAATTTTCCCATCAACCCACTCTTTTGTTCTAGCCTCAATGGGCTTGGTCAGAATATTGAGGTCATCAACCTCTTTCTTATCCAAGTCGATTAGTGGTAGTGTGAGGTTGGAAACTACATTGTACTAAGGATCCATCACTATGTTTTCATCTTCTGCTTCCTAATCTGGTATGGGGAACAAGTTGACCCTTTTCACAAAATACGCAGTCATGCGCATGTAGTGCCTCATTCACACTTCATTGTCATCTTTGCAATTGGCCCATAAATCTTCAACATGATGCAAATGGGCATATTCAGTTGCAACCACCTTCTTCAGTTCACCATAAGGGTCTATTTGTGGCCAGGTAGTGTGGAACCTCAAGTTGTACTCCACTAGCTCTTTATCTGAATAATTTGCACATTGAGAAGTGTGAAGTTGATATAGCCCTTAGTTGAAGGAGAGGGGATAAGGAATCCCTTCCTTGTGTTTGCTACTCAAGAGGGTGTGTGCGTGTCACAGCTGCTGAGAGTGTTCTAACAATATTATCTAGTCATTTGGATACTGGGGCAGCTTGTACAGTTTCGTTAAAAATCCGTCAACTCAGATATATGTAAACTTTGGAAGTTGAATGAATGAAAAGGAAAACTAGTGGAGGAAGGAATTCATACTATGGGAGACTCTTCTTTTGAAGTCACCTTCAAGCAATCTAATGATATGACCTATGAAAGCATCATTGACCCTGCAATAATCCCTCTTAAAATTTTTGAACTACAATTGAGGGTACCTGCCATAAACCCTCAAATCTCTGTCTAGTTCCTCATCAAGAGCTCGAAACAAGCCTATGTATTATGTCTGGTTAGCCAGTGAATAGACCAAGTAGGATGTCATATAAAAGCACGAGGTCTTCTTTACAACCATAATTTTCTCATGGAAGCAATCTTTGATTATTCCTACCTAGTAGAACTTTGTTTTACCCCTTAGGATCTCTTCAATGAAATATACCATCCAATCCTAGAAGTAGGCCACAGTTGGGAGGCCCATGACTCTACTCAACAAGGTCACCAAGTCATGGTAGTCCTCATAAAAGTCATTGTGGAAGAGTTCCAGGGGCACCTTAGCTGCACTACCCCTCTTTTCTTTCATCCAATATTGGTTGATAATCCTTTTGCATTTGAGAGGGTTTTCATCCCACATTGCCTTGCCTTCCTCCATCTCTCTGAAGGTAGGGATATGAAAAGTATTTATTATTGACTTGGCAGATATGTCAGCCAATTTTTTTTTGTCTCTATCCACAATGGTTCTAGTCTCTGGCTGATATGCCTCCCTGCAGGTGATCACTAGTTTGGGGGCAATAAGAGCAAGAGGGAAGCTTGTAGCTTTGGCCAATCCATTACTTTTGATTCTTCTCACACTTTCATTTGTAGGGTTGATCTAGACTATTTGCTTGAATTCATCGATGTCTATATGTTCAATGTTCATGTCTGAGACCTCCTTCCAAGCTGAGGTGACCTTTGAGTTGAGAGGTTCCCCCTGGAACTTATACTTTATTTGGTCCTTGTCTTCTTTTTGACGGGGTGCTTTGGCTATTTTCTTTCCTTTGTCCTTCTCTATGGCCACCTCTGAGGGTCTTGCAATTGATTCCATAAATGTTGTAGGTGAGAGAGAGGTAAGCATGTTCAAACATAAAAAAGGGGAAAGTTAGCCAAATCCTGCAAAATGATGTTAGATCAGATAATCCATCCTCTAAGAATCCTAACATATCTTCCAGATTAGCATTAAAATTTTGCAAGAAGGAGTTTGAGAAATTCGGGCCCAGGGGATCGGGCTTCCCTAGGCTAATGGTTGTTTGAGGTTTTCTATTAAAACGACATTGGCGAGATGACAACCCATGGGTAGAGTTTTGGTAGGTGGGACTCGCAACTTTGGAAGGTGGTGGCATCACCTAGCTGTTATTTTGGCCATTTTGGGTTTGAAAGAGCGGAAGGCCACTAGGTCATCGCCTTTTGAGATGGCATAAGTCACATGGTGTTCTGATGGAAATAGCCCGCCACATCGAGTTTGATAGGAGGTAGAGCCTCCTTGTTTACTTTGTTGTTTGAAGAATGCGAATTCACTGGAGAGGTCGGGTTCCACGTAGTGGAAGGATGGTGATCCTTTTCCTTTTAGTAATGATTGGGATGGGACAAAGTCCTGAAGATGGTGACCCGACAAGAGGGGTCTAGTCATGGTTCGCCCTTGGGAATTTTCATCTTTGCATTCAAACATCCATAGTGGAGTCAAGTCTCAAAGTGCGGAAAGGTGGCCCAAAGAAGCCATTCAAGACAATGGTTTTGCCATGGTGGCTTGCGAACAGAAGTCCGCCAAGCGAGACCTGAAATGAGATTAGCACTTGGTCATTTGAAAATGAAGTAAACTGATAAAGGAGGACTTCAGGTCTGAAGGTCGGATAGACAGCGTGCAAAAGCTACTCAAGTCGACAAAATATTGACGGAACCCTGCTAGCGGAAGTCTGCGAGGTGGGACCCACAGTAGGCAATAACTTAATATGTCACAAGAGTGAGTTTATGGGTGATCCGAGGGATGGGACTTGGGCATTGGGAGGTTGGGGTCTGAAAGCTGTTTGGAATAATAGATCATGAGTGATGCCCCAAAGAGAGAATCCTACGAGGTTGGATCCAAGAGGTTCGTTGGACTTCTTCATTTTCACTTCGAGATTTTGACCAAGTTTTAGATGGTTAAGGAGAGGGGTCCTCTTGCGAGGGTGGACCCGAAGGGGTCATTCTCCATTAATTTTAATTTTAGTTTTCTAACATTTGTGATGACAATAAGAAGTTGTGGGTCCGTAGAGTGTAAACGCTTTGGTTGAAGAACAATGACAGAGAGTGAAGGTTCCATGAAGTGTAAACGCTCTGGCTGAAGAATGGTGCCAGGGAGTCAAGGTTCTACAGTCACCTTGTGGGTCAATTTTGAGGCTTTTTAAGATTTGAGCACACAAGTTTTGTGTGCTTTGTTATAATCTATCTATCTATTAAGTTTTCAACCCTTATACTTAGTGATTTATTCAGAAATCAATGAAAACACAATATAAGGCCCGCAAGAGGAAACCCTACCTCTAGAACCCAATGAATATGGTGACCAAGCAAGTAACAGAGATCTAAAATGATGATCAGCTGATAGGAAAGCGATGACGGCGCTGGCAGCTAGCTCTATGTCTATCTCTCTAAGTGACTGACAGTTGAAAATGATAAGTGAAAGTCACCTATTTATAGAGAATGAGGAATTAAATGTGATCCATTAATGGTTGTATGATAGACGCTGGGTTTGGTCAGCCGTCATTTGAAAATGGTGGTGAGAGCACTCAGACCTACAAGGTGGGTGGCATTTGATGCTCGACTGTTTAGAAATTTGGTGATAAACAGATGGCAGTGGATGCTCTAGACTCCGTGTAGTGGAAGGCTATCAGATGATGGCCATTTGAAAGTTAACATTTAGGGAAATGACAGAAAATTATGTGGGTCTTGATGGGCGGGGAGTTGTCGGAGGAAGGTCATTTGAGATGGCAACAAGGTAATAGAAACCTGATAGGGGCGGCCCGACAGGGCAGGCTTAACCAACTCTGGGGACACTAGGTTTTAAAAACTAAGGCAAACAATTGATGGGAACTTGCAAAGGCCTAAAGCCTTGATAATTTGAGGGGGAAAAAACATGATCAACTCAAGATGGAATATCTAAGGCTCATTAACCACTTTGAAAACCGAACAGGTGGAAGACAAAATGAGGTAGCAACAAAAGTGACCCAACCAAGTGAAGGAAATAGAGGGTCCCCATTCCAAATGGGGCGTGTGTGCTAAAGGCACTACAAATGGTGACTCTAATGGAAAATACTTATGAGCATTCTTAGGGTAAATACTCATTTTGAACCCAGAATCTCTAGTTTCACAGACCAGGGGCTAACTTCCAAAAGTGAACTAGGAGAATGGGATCCTTAGCTGAGTCATCCCACAAAACATCCCAAAAGTTTTTTTGTTGAGTGAATTCATTCCCTTTTCATAGAAACTATGGCAAGTGGTAGTTAATCTAATCGAGCAAGCTACATTGACCATCCAACCCAAAAACTAAGCTGGAGATTGCCTCGTTGCCAGCCAGGCATCCATAGCCCTGGCGGAGTTGTCATTGTGACCCCACGAACATTGCTCTACTGCCAGTCGGGCTTCCATATCCTCGATAGAGTTATCCGTACATCGATACAGTTGCTTGTTTTTGGCATTTTTCTTTTCTTTTCTTTCTTTTAGTACTTATTTTAACACTTTCTTCTTTGCTCAACCATGTAAGCATTGAAACCTACTATGGGTTTGGGAACCACAGTGGTCACTCAAGCAGACATGAGAATTTTCACTTGCTAAGTTGTCATAACAACCGCTGTATAACTCTTTGGAAATAACTAATGTGTGTTTTGTGTTGGATCTGAGATGGATGTAAAAGGAAGATTCAACTAAGGGTCAGATTCTAAGCCAAATTTCAAATGAGGAAGCTATTTCATTGCGGCTATCAAAGACCAATAGTTGAGAGTGAATATTTATCCAAGGAACACTAAGAGTGAGTAGCGAAGTGAACCATTAACTGAACCGAGCATGACCACCACAACAAGAATGTACACCCTCAACAAGGTAGAAAATGTATGGGAGATGAGGAAAACAAAAGCAACATAAGGCAGCTAGACAAAAGCAAATCAAAAGCAACCTAAACTAATGAATGTACAAGTATTTATAGAAACAACTCAAAAAGAGCTCAGGCTTGGAAATAATGCTTTAGGTGTTGCTCGTTGACAGGCAACGAGACATCTTCACTAGTTAATGTCTTTAGGAAAAAAACATTGTCTCCAAGAATTTCAGCAATCTAAAAGGGGCCAAGCCAGAGCTTGTTGAATTTTTCATGTCCCCCTTTCTTCTCATGGGCCTTGTCCCAGCATAGGACTAGATCAATGATTCTAAAGGCCTTGACTTTGGCTCGACAGTCGAACCATGTCTTAACTATGCCCTGATGTTTGGCAAAATTTTCTATAACATGGTCACACACTTCTTCTAGGTGTAACAACTCGGTCAAGAAAACATCTATACAATCCCCTTCTTCATAAAAGTCATTGATGAACTAGACAGTGGGGATTTTTAGGTGGATTGGGAATATAGGCTCTAAGCCATAAAAAAGATGGTATGTGGAATCACCAAGGGCAGCCTTGTGGCATGTACAATCTGCCCAAAGGGAAAAAGAAACTGGGTATGCCAGTCCTTGGGATTCCTATCAAGCAAATTTTTAATCACAATGATGAAGTTCTTGTTTGTAGACTCTGCCAGGCCATTTTCTTGGGGGTAGTAGTTGGAGGAGAATTTGAGGGTGATTCCATAATCAAAGGCCTAACTAGCGAACCTAAGTGAGGAAAATTTAGGGGCCGTTATCACACACTAATGCATACATGCAACCAAAATGATTCAAAATAAAACTTTCAAGAAAATTCGTAACTAATTCTGTTGTGCATTGCCTACATGCAATGGCTTCTATCCATATAGTGCAATAATCAGAAATAGTTAGAATGTACTCATTTCTTGCAAATGATGGTGGGCTTACCGAACCAATGAAGTCGAGACCCCATTGTGGGAACAACCTCAGCTCAAAACCTAGTTGCAATGGGACACCAACATTCTTCTCCTTGGTTACAATGGTCTAGTAGACATGGCATGTGCAGACATGGTTATGAGCATCCTTGAAGAACATCATCTAATAATATCTCACTTGTAAGATTTGATGAGCGGTCGAGGGACCAGATCCATGACCAGTGCCGAATTTGTCATGAAATTCCTTTAAGACATGGTATGCTTCTTCTTTGCCAAGGCATCTTAGATAGACACCTTCATGATTCCTCTTGTATAGTATAGACAACATATAGCTGCTACTTTTTAGACGAAGAGCACTTTTATGAACTCCTTGCAAGTGGGATGGGCACTTATGGTTCAACAAATAGTAGACTATGTCATCATACCAATCCCCTGGGGAAACATCTTCATGCTGATATTGTTGTACTATAAGCTTAGGTCCTGCTTCAATTGTTGTCTCAGCTATCATTCAAGTAAGTGATTACCCTCTTACTAATTTCATAGGTTGAATTTCTATGTTGTATTCTTGTATCAATGTAACCCACTTGGCTCTTTGCTCTCCCAAGTCATTTTGCATGAGCAATGTCTTCACTGTTGGGTCAGGAACAATGGTGAACACCTTATTCTGTAGGATGTAATGCTTGAACTTATTAACTCCTCTAACAAGGGAATATGCTTGCTTTTCCACATTGTGGTATCTTAGTTCAACATCTTTCAAGGGAGCACTCATAAAGGAAATTAGGTGCTCATTTTTGTCATTATCCTTTTGGATTAAAATGCTAGCACATGAGTGATCTGTAGTAAATGAGTAAATGTAGAATGGCTTCAAATAGTCTGGGCTAACTAGAATAGGTGCCTTAGGAATTGCTTTCTTAATTTATTCAAAGGCTTACTTTTCTTCTAGGGTCCACTCAATCTTAGCATCTTGTTTTAACATGGCATTGAGTGGCTTGACAATTTCAACAAAGCCTATGATGAACTTCCTAATGAAATTGATCTTTCCAAAGAAAGATTTCAGTTCTTTCTTGCTGCCTAGCAACTAGATCTTTAGCAAGGATTGGATGTGCTCAGGGTCTATAGAAATTCCTCATTCTAAAATAACGTTCCCAAGCAACTTTCCCTCAGTGACTCCGAAGATGCATTTCTTCAGATTAAGGGAAACCACAAATTATTGGCACCTCTGAAATACTTTGCATAGATCAGAGACATGATGACTCTGCTTCTTCAAGAACATGGTCAAATCATCCATGTAAATGATTATGTACTTTCCAATTAGATCTTTAAGGGCTATGTCCATGGCACGTTGGAAAGTGGTGTCGACATTAATGAGCCCAAATGGCATTCATTTGTATGCAAAGGTGCCTCACTTGGTGGTGAAGGTTGTTTTGTGTCAGTCTTTATACTACACCATGAATTGATTGTACTCAGGGTACCCATCGAGGAAGGAAATCATTTGCAAACCATTGACAATCTACAGTATGTCATCCAGTGAAGGAATTGGATAGTTGTCCTTCTCCGAAGCTTTGTTTAGATTGTAGAAGTCCACACACAATCTAATTTCTCCATTCTTTTTCCTAACCAGGACCAAGTTAGCCACCCATGTGGAATGCCTGACTGGAAAGATGATTCTAGCTAAAAGTAGTTTTTGCACTTCTTTGTAAATAATAGGCTCCAACAACGTATTGATAAGGTGTTGTCTTTGCCGGATTGGCCATACATTGGGCTTAAGAGGGATGGTATGGGTGATAATGGAGGTATCGTAGGTCTTAAAATCTTCATAACTCCATGCTACCATATTGTGATACTTCCGCAAGACATCAACAATTCCTTTCTTTTCTTCTATAGTGCATACCTTGCCAATAAACACATTTTTAGCTTCCTCAGTTGTTTCGAGGTTGTGGGTGTCACACTAGTTTTTTATGGCATCCTTCTTTGTTTACTGATCTTGATCTTTGATTTGATCCAGGCCAAATATGTGCTCAAGCTAAGCCATACCTCTAGGGATCGTATTGGTTTTGAGGTTAATGACCTCTTTTATGTCTAGTTTAACTTCTTCATAATCAACTTTGTCAATTGTTTGTGTTGCAAACACATCAAAACTTGTGATAAACTCCAGGATGTGTTTATGATCATTGAATACCTAGAAATGAGTGACATTTTCTAGGATAGATGGGGTTGAGGTCAACTCAATAGTGAATCTCTTGAGTCCAGACAAAGATAGGGGTTGCAGCGTGTTGGCTGCTTGAGCCAAAGCATCAGTAGTATGATTTTGAGAACGTGGGATCAACTATATATTAAATGCATCTAGACTCTCTAAGAGATCCCAGACTCTATGCCTATAGTTCGTAAGCCTCCTATCATGGCATGAGTATAATTTTCTAACTTGTTTGACCACTAATTCAGAATCACCAAAAACTTGTAGAATTTTAACATTTTTCCTTAAAGCCATTAAAAGACCATGGACCAAAGCTTCATAGCCCGTTACGTTATTGGTATAATAAAATTGAAGTCTGTGGGTAGCGAAATAGGTCTTACCCGTAGGGCTAATAAGCTCATATCCGGCTCCAACTCCTTTCTTGGACTTGGATACATCGAAGCATAGCATCCAAAACTTGGAAGGTTCTTTGATGCCAGGGCCAATAATGCATTCATTCTTTTTTGGTTGCATGCTTGGATCTACAACCTTTGAAGTAGGTGTCGGTTCAGTATGATTGGGGACAAGCTACCCTGCTGGCATCTCCTTTTGAGGAGTAATTAATCCTTTGATATGTTCCACTACTATTTGGCACAAGCAACATTTGAACTCGGAGTGGGCGGCATTGTGAACTTTGCACCAGCTTGGAAGCAAGAGGTCTTGGAAATCCATCCTTTCCCCTAGGCTAAGTTGATCATGTACGCATTTCTCCATGAAGTCTTGGAATTTGTCTAGTAGTCCCAAGTTACCATCTTCCTAAGGCTCCTCATATTCTGATTCCACTAACATTTTTGTGCTTTGAGGTGAATGGACGAGATTAATCAGAGGACTGCAGTGCACTAGGAAGACCTTTGCAACTCATTCTTCTTCTTGAGGCTCCAATTCTTCCTGATAAGCAAAGGGACAATAATTTCCTAATTTTGTTTTAGCAAACAACACCTCATTGACGTTGTTGTATTATGTGATCATCAATTTTATGTGTGGCTCCCAATCTATTTGAATTTGGTTTGGCAGTCCCTTCCATGGAAGCCACATGTGAGAGAAATATGTTGTGGCATACCCATTCAGTGCACAAGTGAAGTCTCATCCCAGGCTAATTCCATATGTATGGGGAATAGTCGCAAATTGGATGTCAATAACTTGCTGCACCCTTGGGTCTGCAACAATTTGTATTGGGATACGATTGATCTCCCCAACAATGTTAACCTCAGTTTTGTCCAGTTGAGTCACTTTTCTTCTAGAAGGCGTGGGGGTAATCCCAAGGGAATTACACACTGCTAGATGCATGACATTTGCAGATGCTCCTGAGTCAATCAGATATTGTGCAAATTCTTTCCAAATATTCTAATTATGGTGAGGAAGGGTGGGGTTTCAAACTTTCCTTGGAAGAGACCCATAGGTACATCCACCTGGGCCACTTGAACCTTGTCCTTTTCATTTGTATTTTCCTTGGATTTCCCTCGAGTCTACTCTTTAGTGGGTTGTTTTCTAGCTTGCTGGTTGATGGGAGCATTCTTCTTCCTGCCTAAGATTTCTTAGATTATGGGCTCTTATTGAGTCTCTTCAAATGTGACTCTCTTATCAGGTATTTCTTATGTCATCTTGTAGGAGAGTGTTTACCCTAAAGAAGGCATGCCTAACTATGGGAACCTTGAGAAACTCAAAGGTAGACAGGTTTATTATAACTTTCTTAAATTCTTTAGCAACATATTCCCCCATTTGTTCGATTTCAAGCTTAAAGGATCCAACTATGGATGAGCTAGCGGGATGGTTTTGTGTTTGATTTAGGTGTTGGTTGTTGTTCAAATATTGCTTGGGAACATGGGGATAGCTTGGATTATTTCTAGCATTGGGGTGAGGTGGGGTACTAAAGTTTATAGGTGGGGTAGAGGTGGTGAAAGGTCCTCCTGCTTGTCGATTTCTTTAGTAGTATCGAATGGATCTTTGGTGAAATATTTGGACCTCATCCTCATGAAACTCCTCTTCATCTATTGGAATATTAGCTGCCAAAGTAAAAAGCTGAGATAAAGCTTCTTTGTTGCTTACCTCTTGTACTTCTTCATTTTTGGCAGAGGTGGTCTTGATCTCGGGCTTATTGCTCTCGCTCTGTAGGAATGGGGCATGGTTGATCACGAGACATAAGGAATCATCAGGGTCAGACAAAATGATGTCTGTGCAGTTCACGCTCTCAACAACATTTTGGACCTCCACTTGAAATATTTCTATGGCTGTCTGGAATTCAGGGAAGTCCAACTTGGAATGCCTACTTGTCTTATGAATCCAACACCATCCAGATAAAGCAGCCTCGACAAGGTACACTCCACTGTTAGTCTTTTCCATGCTGGTAGGTTGATCAAGGGGAATGGGAACACCTTTGTTGTTGAGCCTTGTATTCCATGCTCAGTTATGTCTCTCGGAGGGTCTTCTTTCAAAGTTCTGATTATAATTCTACCCTCGTTCATAGTTCTATCCAGAGGAGGTACTTTCCTCATGGCTATCCCTATTATCACAGTTAAAATTGGCCTAAATGTTGCATTAAGAAGCTTGCAGCTAGCTGTTCTGATTTCTCAAATGCATCATCTCCATGGACATCTTTTGAATCATCTCCATCAGCTCATCTAACTGATCTTTCTCTGTATTGCTTGACTATAGTGTCTAATTCTAGAGGAAGATGGGCTACGCCACTAGCTGATTTTGGTGAGCGGGTGGGAATTCCAACCCTTGTAGGTATGCTAGTGCCTGTGGTGGCTATGCATAGGTCTGTTGTTGTTGAGGATGCAAGTAGTGAGATACAGGGGGCGCTTGGTTCATAGGTTGCCCGAGATGAGGCACTATAGGCATCTGTGGTACTTGATTCATCAGGGGTGTCTAATGCTGTAATGCTTGAGTAAGTCCCTGAATCTATAGAGGATGGGCAACCTACCCCAAGGATGGCAGCAAACTAGAAATGTTTTGACCTAAGTCAGTACTTGTAATAGCTGCCTCAGTGTAAGCAACTACTAATCAAGTCAGAGTTGGTCACATTCTCTTTACCAATGCAGCTGTGAGGTTGTCCAATGCTGCATAATAGACTGGAAAGGTAGTAGCATCATTGATCACGTATGGATTTTGCAACCTTGTGTATGCTTGGTGAAATCGATCATTGAAGGAGCTTATCGGCTCATTGACTTCCCTACAAACTGATGTGAATTATTGATATAGCTCCGAAGGGATAATCAAGATGTTGTACTTCTACAAGAAGGCATTCATCATAAAATCCGAAGATGTGATGGATGTCACTGGCAAGTTAATATACCAATAGAAGGCTTCTTCCCACAATGAATAAGGGAAAAAACTACATTCAACATCTTCCTGATTGATTTTCATGTCTTTCAACTTTGTTTGGAATATTTTGATGTGCTCCTTAGCTTTCCTTTGTGGATCCCAAGGATTGAACTTTGTACAAAAGCTCTCTAGGTTCTTAGGCATATCATGGTAAGCATTGAAGAACAATGGGAAAGGATTATTCCCCAGCCAATCCATGAGAGAAGGAAGGGTTGGTATTTGTTATGGAATAGTGATTTGGGGCTGCACAGGGGCAGCGACAGTTGGGACTGCACCTTGGACTTGGAGGGTAGGGGATGGGGCAACACCCTGGTTGTGGGAAGCAAGTGGCAGGAAAGTTGTGTGGTATGATTGAAGGGAAGGGATGGAGGTGAAATAATTCTACTGGGTATGGGGTGACTAGAAGGAGAAAGGAGGCAAAAGCAAAGGTGAAGTGGGTGGAATGGAGGAAGAAGAAGAGGATGTGTCCCCTCTTTTAGTTCTTCTAGACCTTGTAGGGGCCTGTAATTACTAAAATTTTGCTTTGTTTGGAGTAGACCTTAAAAATCTTCAGGACCCCTCAAGGGAGAGTGAATCACCTCAATCTAGCTAAGCTCAAATGGCCCTCCTTCTAGCGCCAGTTCTGTTGATGTGTTTTTTATGCACTTTCTCAACACAAGTAGTGCGTAGGTGCACTACCTCTCTTGAAAGAAAATCTCCACCAATGAATTGTCAAAAATTACCCCAAGGTCTCTCGAGTGTCATGTCATGACATGCATGGAATTTCTCAGTTTGGTTCAATGTGATTTTGCTGATAATCACAGGGCAGACTTACAAAGTTAAGCTGGAGGGAAGGTGAATCTTAAAATGGAGTTCTTGAGATGGGGAAGTTGGTGTGCAATTGTTGTAGGTTCAAACAACAGTCTTAAAACTCCAATTTTAGCTTGAGATTTGGCTTTACAATGTGAAATGAACCTTAGCATAGGTTATTTCTAAAAAAATAGGAAAAAGGTAGGGAGGAAAGGAGGTTCCTAGATTTGAAACTAATAGTGAATAATGATCATGGAGGACCCTGCTACGGACAACATTCCCAAAATTGATTTTCACTTAACCAGATTGCCTCACAGTATCATGAAATTAGTGAAAGCTTCTAAGGACTACACATATTCAACCATTCATTCACCATAAGCATGAATAAAGGATAGAAGTTTAGAGCAGCTTTTAGATTATGCCCAAAATAACTTTACACAGCTACATATCATTAACAAACAACAAAAATTATGGACAAGGAAAGTTGCCAGCACACAACAAAATTCTTCAAAACTAATGAACAACATCAACTAATCTATTAGGAAAAGTTAAAACATGCAAAAGAAAAGGTAAATCTACACAAATCAACTAAGTATGGGAGAAGAACCATGTAACATGCAACAAAAACTCAAGAATTCAATAAAAGTCAATGAACTTCTATCAAAATTTCAGTAGCATGCCTTTACAACAACTCATCTCTCTCTGAAAATGAGAGGAGACCCCCTATTTATAGTGTCCAAAAAGCAAAATGGATGGTCAAGATTCACTACAAACTAGAGTTTCACCTACCCCCAAATATATTACAATTAAAATTGCATCCTTGGCTTTTCCCTATTTTGTCATTTGTGGCAGAACTGTAGCTCTTTTGTCTTTGCTAATTTCTCTATTTTGTAGCTGCACTACGAGGAATTCATCATCAATCACAGGAATTCCTTCATTTCCCTTTACAATGGCATACTCAACAAAATTTTTGATCAATGCACAGAGCTTATACCACTCCAATATATCAGATTGGATTACTTGAAAATTGAATCTTCTTGATTTTTTCATGATAGCATCTGAGTCCTTGTCAAATTTTTGTGCATTCTTAATCTCCTGCTCCGATTGAGTGAAGGCTCGAGCAACAAAGCCCATGAAATATGGTGTTAGCTTATTAGCGGTGTCATTCTCCATCCTCTTGTGGAAGTAGGGATTTATCTTCTCAGGATCCAACTCAACTACTGGCACATCAAAGTCTGTCTTCAACTTTATGTATTCTTCACAAACAGCCCACACTTCCTTGATCTAATCAATCTCAATCTCCACCTCATGGAGCACCTATTCTAACACCTCTTTTGTATGGTCAAGACTCAGCTTCCACGTCTCCATGAGCCTATAATCACCTTTTGCCAAAAAAAATTCCTTTTCCCAGGATCCATCAGGTACCTTGAGGATAGCCTCAAGTTTGGGCTACGTGATCCTGTATAGCTCGGGGAAGTCGGTACAAAACTTCCTTATTCCCTTGAGCACTCTCTGCAACTCCAAGAATTTTTTTGGTTGTCCTAACTGCATCGTCGATGCCCATATTCCTATTGTAGATGACCTGTTTGAACCAATCCTCCATGGCTTTAGTCGAATTCTTTCTTTTCTCAAGCTAATCAATATGGTCCTTGGACAGTAACTATGGTGGTGCTAAGGATGTGGTGGGAAGCTCTTCCACCGATGACCATTATTGAATATAGGCTGTCAAATCAAACATGTGTGATTTTAGTTCTTCCTTGGAAATCTTATCCTTGTGCATTTGATGCACAATGGTGGCAATGGACCCTTGGAGGTGATCAATTTTATTCTCTCATGTGGTAGTTCCTAGATCAAGGGTGGAGATATTCTAGCTTAGCCCCTCTTCATTCACCACTGGGTTGGCTATTTGCATGGTTCTAGATCTAGAGGCGTCTATTGTTAGCTAAGATCTAACCTTAGGTTTCTTCTCTTTCTTTGTTCCTATCATGGCTTGGGCCAAGATAGCCTCTAGCCTTGCCCTTGGATCCTTTGAGCTTGGAGTTTTCTTTTCTAATTGTTTCTCAAGCCACTCGAGCATCTGAGATTCTCCCTTTGGTGATTCATGACCTCCTTTTTCTTCACAAGTGTGTTCAATCTCCATTACCTTATTACCCAGAGTGTCTTGTTCTATCCTTCCTTCCTCCTCATCTGAATCCATGATAAACATCGTTTCTTTCTGTGGGGGCTCATAAGCTATGTGCTCTTTGGGGTTGTCTTCCCCTTCAATGGTTTTCTTTTCTTCTTCTTCATCATGTTCATGCTCCTTAGTTTATTCTGTTCCTAGGATTTTGTGTGTTTCATCCTCCTATTAGGGTTTGTCTTCTTTCTTTTCCTCTTCCTCGCACTGGGGTGGCATCTTTTCGTCATGCTCGAGGTTCTCTTCTTGCTCCTCCGAGAGAGGCATTTCTTCATCATGCTTGGAGATTTTATCATGTTCCCTAGTTGGAGGTTGAGTATCTTCCTCCATTTACTCTTCTTCATTCTTTCATTCCTTAGAAGGTTACTTTTCTACCTCCTTTCTAACATTCTTTAACTGTTGAGCTAACTCCTCCTTGAGGTCTACGTCAAAGGTTTCCACAATATATTTGGTGTCAACATATTCTCCATCACCCCAATAGGATTTTGTCTCTTCACCTTCATGCATCATTTCATCAATTGGTAGGTGTTGGAACTCAGGATGCTCATGGTAGTTATCTGCTTCCTCCTCAATGTCCTTTGTGGCTTCCTTTTCTCATCTCTCCAACTCATCAAATATGTCCATTGTGGCCTTCATTTTTGGTGGTTCAATTGGATGAGTGGAGGTGGGAATATTGGCAAGAATTTGCACCAAGGTATCCTTAATAGCTAGGTTCATTAGTACTCTTGTCAGCTCTATGGGAATGTTCTACATATGTTGGGAGAAGGCCTATGGGAGTGAGAGTGTGGTAATTGACATAGTTGTTGTTGCCAATGGAAGTGATGTTGTCAAAGACATGGAAGCTAAGGAAAGTAGAGAGGTGCTGGCAGAGGAAGAATCTATTACCATTACCTGTGCCATGGGCTGAGTGGAGGCACAGTGAGTGGAGATGTCCACCACAGGTGGGGAAGTAGCAACCATTGCCTGAGAGGCAACAATAGTAGAAACATTAGTGGTAGCAATGACTGCAAGGGTGGAGGCAGCAGGTGGAGACTTTGGCTACTTGGCCTCTACTTCTCCTTCATGGAGAGGGTCCTCCTGAATGGTATCAAGACCTACCAATGTCTTTTGTTTCTTGGAGGATTCACCCTCTGAAGCTTTTCTTGAGTATACTTTGGGCTTGGGATGTCTTTTAGCCACTTCTTTCCTTTTTCTAGACTTGGTGGTTGGAGGAGACTTCGAGGTCTCTCCAGTAGTTGTCCCACTCTCAATTTCACTTGTTGGCTCATTCTCGAGCTCCTCATAGGTCAAAGTGACCCCTTGCTACTTCAATTGGGCAATTTGTCCATCAACCCACTCTTTTGTTCTAGCCTCAATTGGCTTGGTCAAAATATCAAGGTCATTAACCTCTTGCTCATCCCAGTTGATTAGTGGTAGTGGGAGGTTGGAAACTACATTTTACCGAGGATCCATCACTGTGTTTTCATCTTTTGCTACCTGATTCAGTACGGGGAACAAGTTGACCCTCTTCACAAAATATGCAGTCATGCACATGTAGTGACTCATTTGCACTTCATTGTCATCTTTGCAATTGGCTTAGAAATCTTCAACATGATGCAAATGGGCATATTCAGCTATGACCATCTTCTTTAGTTTACCATAAGGGTCTATTCTTGGTTGGGCAGTGTGGAACCTCAAGTTGTACTCCATGAACTCTTTATCTGAATAATTTGCACATTTAGAGGTGTGGAGTTCATATAGCCCTTGGCCGAATGAGAGGGTATAAGGAATCCTTACCTTGTGTTTTCTTCACAAGAGGGCGTGTGTGTGCCGTAGTTACTGATAGAGTTCTAACAATATTATTCGGTTGTTTGGTTACCAGGGCAACTTGTATGGTTTCTCTGAAAATCCTTTAGCTCGAATATATGTAACTTCAAAAATTGAATTAATAAAAGGAAAACTAGTGGAGGAAGGAATTTTCACTATGAGAAACTCTTTTTTCAAATTCACCTCCAAGCAATCTTATGATATGACCTATGAAAGTGTCATTGACCCTACAATAATCCCTCTTAATAGTTTCTAAACTGCAATTGAGGGTATCTATCATAAACCTTCAAATCTCTACCTGGTTCCTCATCAGGAGCTCGAAACAAGCCTCTGTATTGTGTCTGGTCAGCCAATGAATAGACCAGGTAGGACGTCATATAGAATCATGAGGTCTTTTTTACAATAATAAATTGCTCGTGGAAGCAATCACTACTTATTCCTACCTAGTAGAACTTAGTTTTACCCCAAATGATTTCTTCCACAAAATATGCCATCCAATCTTGGAAGTAGGCCACAGTTGGGAGCCCCATGACTGTACTCAACAAGGTCACCAAGTCATGGTAGTCCTCATAAAAGTCACTTTGGAATAGCTCCTGGGGCACCTTAGCTGTATTGTCCCTCTTTTCTTTCAACCAATATTGGTTGATAAGCCTTTTGCATTTGAGAGGGTCTTCATCCCATATTGCCTTGCCATCCTTAATGGATGCTTCCTCCAACTCTTCGAAGGTAGGGATATGAAAAGTATTTATTATTGACTTGGCAGACATGTCATGAAAAATGTTTCCATCTTTGTCCACAATGGTTCTGATCTCTGGCTGATATGCCTCCTTGTAGGCCATCACTAGTATGAGGGAAATAAGAGCACGAGGGAAGCCTGCACCTTTGGCCAACCCACTACTTCTAATGTTCATCGATGTCTACATGTCTGATGTTCATGTCTAATACCTCCTTCCAAGCTATGGTGACCTTGGATTTGAGTGGTTCCCCCTGGAACTTATACTTCATTTGGTCCTTGTCTTCTTTTCCATGGGGTGCTTTGGTTGTTTTGTTTCCTTTGTCCTTCCCTATGGCTACCTCTGAGGATCCTGCACTTGATTCCCTAAATCCTGTAGGCGAGAGCGAGGTAAGCATGTTCAAACATAAAAAAAGGAAGGTTACCCAAATCCTACAAAATGATGTTAGATCAAATAATCCATCCTCTAAGAATCTTAACATATCTTCCAGATTGGTATTAACATTTTGCAGGAAGGAGTTTGAGAAATTTGGGCCCAGGGAATTGGACTTCCCTAGGATAATGGTTGTTTGAGGTCTATTGTAAAAACAACACTAGCCAGACAATGGCCAATGAGTGGAGTTCCACCAGGTGGGACCCGTGACTCTGGAAGGCGATGGCATCACCGAATTTTCCTTTTGGCCATTTCGGGTTTGAAAGAGTGGAAGGCCACCAGGTCATCATTGTTTGAGATGGCAGAAGTCACACGACATTTCAATGGTAGCGACCTATTGCATCAGGTCTGACAGGAGGAGGACCCTTTGTGTTTACTTTGTTTTTTGAAGAATACAGAGTCAATGGAGAGGTCAGGTTCCAGGAAGTGGAAGGACGACAATCCTTTTCCTTTTAGTAACGGCTAGGACAGGATGGAGTCCCAAAGATGATGACCTGAAAGGAGGGGTCTACTCATGGTTTGGCCCTTGGGAATTTTCATCTTTGAATTCAAACATCCATAGCAGAGTTGGGTCCTAGAGTGTGGAAAGGTGGCCCAAAGAAGCCGTTCGAGATGGCAGTTTTTCCACAGTGACCCACGAATAGAAGTCCTCTAGACAAGACCTAAAATGAGGTTATTACTTGGTCATTTGTAAATGAATTCAACCAACAGAGGAGCACTCAGCATCCAAAGGTTAGACATACAACCTAGAAAAGTCGATAAGGTTAGTGAAATATTGATGGAACCCTGCTAGTGGAAGTTCGTGAGGCGGGACTCGTGGTAGGTGATGACTTAATATTTCTTGAGAGTGAGTTTATGGGAAATCCGAGGGATAGGACCTGGACACCAGGAGGTTAGGGTTTGAAAGCTATTTTGAACGAAAGATCACAAGCGACACCTCAGAGATGAAATCCCATGGGGTTGGATCTGAGAGGTTCATTGGACTTATTCATTTTCACTTTGAGTTTTTGACCAAGCTTTACATGGCTAAGGAGAGGGGTCCTCCTGCGAGGGTGGACCCAAAGGGGTCATTCACTATTTTAAGTTTAAGTTCAATTTTCTAACATTGGTGATGACAATAGGAAGTCGTGGGTCCTCAGAGCATAAACATTGTGGCTGAAGAATGATGCTAGGGAGTTAAGGTTCTATAGAGTGTAAACGCTCTGATTGAAGAATGACATTGGGGAGTCAAGGTTTTGTGGTCACCATGTGGGTCAATTTTGAGGGTTTTTAAGATTTGAACACATAAGTTTTGTGTGCTTTGTCATAATCTATCTATCTATTAAGTTTTCCTCCCTTATACTTAGCCATTTATTTAGAAATCAATGAAAACATAATACAAGGCCCATGAGAGGAAACCCTACCTCTAGAACCTAGTGAATATGGTGACCAAGCAAGAAACAAAGATCTGAAATGGTGATCAGGTGATGCAAAAGTGATGGTGGCATTGGCATATGGATCTCTAACTATCTCTCTGAGTGACTAATAGTTGAAAATGATAGGTGAAAGTCACCTATTTATAGAGAATGAGTAATTAAATGTGATCTAGTAATGGCTATACGACATACGCTAGGTTTGGTGGGCCATCATTTGGAAACAATAGCAGGAGCACTAGGACCCACCAGGCAAGTGGTAGTTGGTACTCGGTCGTTTGGAAGTTTGGTGATAAACATCCAACAGTGGATGCTTCAGATTCCATGTAGTGGAAGGTTATCAGACGATGGCCATTTGAAATTTAACAGTCAAGGAAATGGTAGACAATTCTACAGGTCCGGATAGGTGGGGAGCTATTGGAGGAAGGCCATTTGAGATAGTAGCGAGGCAATGTAAACCTGATAGGGGCAAGTTAACTCGCTCCGGGGATGCCAACTTTTAGAAACTAAGGCAAATAGCTAATGGAAACCTGCAAAGGCCTAAAGCCTTGATAATTTAAGGGGGAAAAAACATGGTCAACTCGAGATGGACTATCTAAGGCTCACTGACCACTTTGAACACCAAACAGGGGGGCACGCAAAATGAGGTACCAACAAAAGTGACCCAGTGAGGCAAAGGAAATAGAGGGCCCACGTTCTAAACGGGGCATGTGTGTTGAAGGAAAAACATGTTCAACTTTTAGAATGTATCAAAATTTGACACAGAGCCATGCCCTAGAAAGTACAAGAAAAAATTGACTAAGATATTGCATTACACTCAAATCACTAACTAGGGTGTTAATCTAAGAGAAAAACTTGAGTTAAACTTAGCAAATAATAGATATAACCTGGTGAAGTCGAATGCAAAAGACTACATTTTGTAACTGTTGTACCATGAAAAAAACAAATTGTTCCATATCCTAAGTCAACCACTGCCAGGTCAAAGCAAAGAACCAATGACCAAATTGAAACCATGTCTTGCAGCCACCATTCCACCTTCAAGCTGAATAAACCAAACTTAAAATTTTCTTAATGTCCAACAAAACTATAATCCATCTTTTTGCTACCTTTCCCTACTGTCTCGATAACCCTAAATGGGTCTAGTTTAAACAATGAATACGCTACACTTTCAAACTTTTGTTTTAGCCACTATTACCTTTGATTTCAAGTTACCACTTGCATGATCCTTTGTTCACTAATGTATAAATCTTTACAAGATTTAATTTAAATGGACATGTTGCTTAAAACAAATACAATGCCACTATAACAATGTCATAATAAAGTTGAATTCCTTATACAAGAACTTATAATGTCTTTTTGATCATTTGCATATCCACCTTGTAAAACAAACAATGTCTTTCCATGAAGCCTTATAAATATAACTTGCTGGCATATTCATCATTTAAATGTCTCCTTGTGAAAAACATAATCAATAAATGATATATACATCAAGGTTTGTACAATAAGCACCATTCTCATACCTTATCACTTTGTAATAATACCTGTCGAATGGCCCCAAGTGCTCAGCTCAAGACTTTAACAATTATTTCTACCTTAGAAACAAATCAATGATAACTAGCCTTGTATTACCCATGACAAATAAACCGACAAGATGAAATTTAAATAAAATAAGGTGGCTTGTGAGCATTAAGCACACAAGGAAGTGCTAGCCATAACCTGTGCATGAAGGTACTCTCACATACATTCCAATACCAAACCATGTCAAGTCAACTAATGCATCATTATGATGATATAAAACATATGTGTTGAAACCTTTATAATGCATTTTCATACTAAAACCAACCTTTATCATTATCATACTGAAACCAAAAATTTGTCATCAAGTGTCATCAAATTCCTTTGTGTGTCTTTGACATCAATGGAAAAAACTGTGAGAGCCAACAAACTCCCCCTTTGGCCTTGATGGAAAAACACCAAAACACCAAAGCTCTCTCCCCCTTTTGGAATCAAGAGACAAAGGGCTACACAAAAATAGATGAAGCAAATGTAACATAGAAAGAAATGGAACAATAGATCCTGTAATAGTCACTCTATGTGCACTAGTAGTGACTCAAATATAGTTGGATAAATATGAAGGCTCTAATAATGAATATATGGTTACCAAAAATATGTAACCTCAAATGAATAGTCACCAAAACCTTGTGATTGAACACAAATCATGGAACAACAACATTCCAAGCATATACCCATGATATACAACAAAAAGACCAATACATAAGTAATCCTGATAAGCATCATGAAGGGAAATAACTATATTTTGCCTCATAAAAATATGTCAATCAATGAAATATAAGCATGAAAAGATACTCAACGAATGAACATGTCCATAAGCAGTAAGAATCAAGATTTACTGAAACACCAATTTAGTGTGCACATATGAAAGTTGAAAAATAATCATAAGATTCTGAGGGCAACAACTAAATATGAAAGAAATAAATCCCTATCTACACACACCACTACTTTTAGCACATACTTGTCACCTCAAAGAAGATAAGTTAGATACCAAAAAAAAAATGCAATGGATCCACTGATCATCAATACATAAAATGCCAAAAATATCATCAAATACCTGAATATTCGTGAAATCACTACACATTTCTCCCCCTAAATTCATGAACTGGAGGAATTTACTGAACATGAATGAAATACCTCAATGAAACCTTTGAACATCATAAAGAATAAGAATACAATTCAACCCATGATTGATTAGTCCTATCCATATGCAACATGATGATATACCAATCATATTTGTTGGAAAGTGTAACAGTGAAGCATACCGCTGCTTGTACCAAGCAGTCGAAATTATACCTCTATCCTACAAATACCACCATGTCACCAAGAGAAATCTGCATATCGTCAAAACAACCATAGAAAATCATCAATAGTAGCATTGCATCTATTTCACCAATGATCACACTCAACTGATGTCCACTTTCACTTTATTAATACTAATTTTGAAAGAGGAATTGACATATCACAACCTTAAAATGCTATATTATTCAAACAAAAATGCCATATAAAAAAAACTGTCTTTTGAGCCTTCCAAAAACTTCAATAATAGAATCATCACTTTATTAACTAGTACTGCAACAATAGAATCCAATGCAACAACTAATCACAAGGATAAATAAAAAAAATACTTGAAATTCACCCTGAAACTACATGTAGATGATTTATTGATGAGAAATATGAGGAAGATCAGTCATTGTCTCCCTCAATTGAGCACTCATTTTCAAACATCTTGTTTCTTGCAAATTGTAAATGTTCCCTTGAGTTCTTGAACCTGCAGCAACAATTTCACATGTTTTATTTCTAATCTCACACCCAAGAGCATCAAAAAGAATATAAAAACCTTGATCACAGATCTGAGTCATACTCAGAGGATTATGCTTGAGACCTCTTGCATAGTACACATCCTATAAACACATGTTATTATCCAAAGAAACTGTACCTTTCCCAATGATCTGAACACAATCATCATTTCCAAACCATACTAAACCGCCATCACAATGTTTAAAATTGAGAAAGTAGCTTTTATCACCTGTCATATGGTGTGAGCACCCACTATCTAGAATCCATTCATTTTTCACCTTTGTTTGACTGACTGTACCTTGTACATTTTCATTAATTTTCTTAGGTTTCCAAATCAACCTTGCTTTAGCAGAATCAAAAAATGCTTTGGACTTGTAACCCTTTGCTACATATCTGAGATTTCTACATTGTGGATTATAAATCTTGTTGAACATAATTGATGGCTTCAAAAAAATTCCTTTTGCATCATTGTTATGCTGGGATTTATTAGAAAAATAACAATGATCTTTTATAAACCCAAGAACTTTTTTATCATTATAATGTCTTTTTTTACCTAAAATTTCTGTCAATTTATTAGTGTTGCCACACATATCAAGTTCTTTCCTCAAGTCAACAACTTTTTCCTCTAAAGTGCAACATTCTTTTTCATTGATTTCTAACTACACTTTTGTAACTTCTAGTATTTCAATTTCAAGTTTCAGGTCATCAATTTCTTTCTTAAAATTATTCTTCTTTACCACATCTTCCTCTTTGAGTTTCAGAATGTCTCTTAAGCAATTGTTTAATTCACTCTCAAAATCAACTTCTTCCTCTTTGTTAAGAAAAAGATCTTAACTTCCTGATGTGCCACAATCTGTATTAATTTTTGAGGATGTTCCTTCCTGCAACTCGTCATTTTGATACATTTCAATTAGTTTGTTCCAAACCTCCTTTGCATCCTTGCAATAAATGACCTTAGGAATAATTTCATTTGGAAAACTATTAAAGATAACATCCATAGCCCTAACATTGTATTCAAGAGCCTTCTTTTCATCTAGTGTAGGAGGAGATGTTGTAGATATTGAACACCTTTTTCAATTGCTTCCCACACATTAAATCCTAAAGAGGATAAATAGGTTTCCATCCTACGTTTCTAGAAAATATTTTTTTTGCCTTCAAATTGAGGTATTCTAAATACATGATATTCATCTATTTTTGAGCCATTGTTCATAACATTATCAATCTCCTTATTATGATGTTGATTTGGTTCTTCTATTTTTGAGCCATCTTTCATAACATTATCAATTTCCTTATTATGATCTTGACTTGGATTAATAATTGTCATAAACAATATTTCATATCCTTCCTCAATAGATGCATTTGTACCATTGTCAGATACTTCTGCAATCAAATTTTTTTTTTTAAATATTTTTCTTTTTAGAATAAGTTTGTTTTTTCTTCCCCTACCTATTATATGCTTCTTCATCACTCTCAGAGTCATTTTTAGGACATTGAGAAGCATAATGTCCAACCTTCCCATAGTTAAAGCATTTAAAGGGTAATTTTCCTTTGTATCTCCCTGAACCTCTTTTTAATTTACTAACCAAAATAGATTCATCCTCATTGTCTTATTTAGAGTCTAAGTTTGCATTAGATTCCCTTTTTGTTGAATTAAATGCTACCTCTTTGCTTGAGGTAGCATCACTGCTTATTCTCATTTCATAGGCTATAAATATTCCGTGCAATTCAGCTAGAGAGAGTTTTCTCATATCTTTATCCTCAACAACTAAGACTTTGGAATCATATTTATGTGACAAGGACCTAAGAACTTTATTAACAACAATTTTTTCATCAATCTCCTCACCTATAACTCTTATAGAACTCACCACTTTCTGAACTCAAAGAAAATAGTTAGCAATCTTTTCTTCTTCATCCATTTTTAGGGCTTCAAACTTAACCCTATATTTCTGGATTTTTACTTCTCTCACTTTTTCATCTCCTTCATAGATTTTGGCTAATCTATCACATACTACCTTGGCAGTTTTGTAATCCATGATTTTCATAAGAATATCATTATTTAGACTGCAGCATATTGCTTTTTTTGCTTTTGCATCATAGCCAAAAGCCCTTTTTTCATCAGGTGTAGAAGGGGAAGTAACAATATTTTCAACCTTAATGGCTTCCAAAAGATCAAAGCCTAAAGAAGATAGATATTTTTCCATTCTAAAATTCCAGTAGGAAAAACCAGTACCATCAAACATTGGAGACCTATTGTTATTTTCTTGACTTTCCATGATAAAAATATTAAATCCTATCCCATTTATCAACCCTTAAGCTGATTAGGCTTGTTTATTCAAGGGTGTGGCTCTGATACCACTTGTTGGAGTGAAGAAGACACTGAGAGAGTGGGGTGAATTAGTGTCTTAGACAAATTTTAACTTTTTCCTTGAAAAAGAATTGAATAATTTATGCTCTTAATATCTCAATGATAAATACATTCATGAATTTAATGCAATAATTAAAGAACTAAAATAATAAATATTAAAGAAAACCAAAAATCATCACAATCATGAAACATTATCACATCAAAACAATGAGACCATAAGACAAATAATTTTACAAGTGGAAAACCCTCTAGGGATAAAAAAAACCACTCTAGAAATGATGCCTCACTAGCTTAATCTAAAAACTTTATGTTTACAATGCCTCACTGGCAATACTATCTCACTGATAGATTTCAAATGCCTCACAAACAATAAAATAATGCCTCACTGGCTATACTATCTCACTGATAGATTTTAAATGCCTCACTAGCAATAAAACAATGTTGCAATGGCTTTTCAAGAATGCCTCACTGGCATGATAACTTGTGCCTCATTGGCATATAAATCTTAATCACAAACAATATAGAAGGTAAAATACAAAGGATTACTCTATTTCACTTCAAATTATATTTCATTTTCAATCTAATACACTTAATATCTTAAAGATTCATTCTCTAGAATCTCTAAAATATCAAATATATTAGTTATACAATCTGTTTTGCATCAAGTTTGCAAAACTTCAATCACAGAATTATGTTTACAAATTCAACATGATAACTCTATTAAAAGAACTGAATATCAAATAGTGATAGATGACTATTTATATAAGTATAAAAAAGTTCACATATGTTACCATCTGTCCTCACCAAAACTTTCACATGTAACCTTTAAAACTGGTTGCAATATCTGTTTCCATAACTACCCTTGTTGATTCATCATGATGTCTCTCTTTGGAAATGTAGACTCTACATTTTTATGTCAACATTCAACATTATAAACATATGAAACACGCCTTTACACATGGTCAACATTGTGAACAAAATAGTATGTAAAGTCAAAACAAGAAACCCACATCAATGTTACACAAAACCCTTAATGTTCATCTTTTAGAAAGTATAAAAAAATTGATATAGAGCCACGCCCTAGAAAGTACAAGAAAAACTCGACCAAGATATTGCATTACACTGAAATCACTAACTAGGGTGTTAATCTAAAAGAAAAACCTGATTCAAACTTAGAAAATAATAGATATCACCTGGTGAAGTCGAATGCTGAAGACTACATTTTGTAACTATTGTACCACCAAAAAATACAAATTGTTCCATGCCCTAAGTCGACCACTGCTAGGTCAAAGTAAAGAACCATTGACCAAATTGAAACCATGTCTTACAGGTGCCATTCCACTTTCAAGCTTCATAAAATGTCATTCATTCTTCAAGCCTCAAACCCTAAGTCGGTAGCTGAATAAACAAAACTTCAACTTTTTGCATAATGCCCAACAAAACAATAATCTATCTTTTTGCTACCTTTCCCTACTATCCCGGTAGCCCTAAATGGGGCTGATTTAAACAATGAATACACCGCCCTTTCAAAATTTTCTTTTAGTCACTATTACCTTTGATTTCAAGTTACCACTTGCATAATCCTTTGTTCACTGATGTATAAAGCTTTACAAGTTTTAATTTAAATTACCATATTGCTTAAAAAAAATACAATTCCACTATAACAATGTCATAATAAAGTTGAATTCCTTATACAAGCACTTATAATGTCTTCTTGATCATTTACATATCCACCTTTTAAAACAAACAATGTGTTACCATGAAGCCTCATAAATATACCTTGTTGGTGTGTTCATCATTTAAATGTCTCCTTGTGAACAACATAATAAGTAAATGATATATACATCAAGGTTTGTACAATAAGCACCATTCTCATACCTTATAACTTTGTAATAATGTTTGTCAAATGGCCCCAAGTGCTTAGCTCAAGACTTTAACAATTATTTTTTCCTTAGACACAAATTAATGATAACCAACCTTGTATTACCCGTGACAAATAAAACAACAAGATGAAATTTAAAGAAAATAAGGTGGGTATGTGCAGGATCATGATGGGCCAAAAAGTGGCGATATGATGGGTATGTGTAGGGTATGTCGTTGACAACTTTTTTCAACCAAAAATTGATGAAATGAAAAATATTTTTAAAGGAGATTCTTAGCTTTCCACCAATATAAATCATGCTTTACTTTGAATTTAATAAATAATTATTATTCATTTTCTATTTGAATTATGACTAAAGTCCTGATTGATAGGTTGATTGAAAAAATCTATAGATTTCAAATGGTATCACATTTTTTGAATTTGAAACATGCATCACATTCTATGCTTCGCATACTATAGGATTAAAAAAATTGAATTTCATTAAGTTTTGACCAAGTTAAGGTGGTTAGACATATGAGTTTTTTATATTTTTTAAAAGTTGTAATAAAAAAATCATAATTAATTATTTACTTGGAAAGAAATTACAAAAATAAGCATTACATCAGGACATGAGTCCTCTACTTATATCTAAAATATTATTAAAAAATATTATCATTTTATTGTGGTTAAGTTGGTTAGACAGACACCTACTTCTTATTTTTCCCCCCTAATTTAAGTACTATTGCATTGAAATTTTAAATTTTCACCAAATATATTTTAAAAAAAGAAAAAACCTAGTAGTTTAGAAACTACATTCAATTTTCTACAGATTCTATTCTTACATATTTTTGAAATAATATAGATGACTTATTCAAATTTTAACGTCAAGTTGCCTAACTCTGATTTTTCTAAATTTTTTGCCACTTAAGGGTCTATTTTTTCCATGATGATCTTGCACATACTTAGGTGCCTTGTGACCATTAACCACAAACATAATTTTTAGCCATAGCCTATTCATGAAGGTTCTCTCACATACATTCCAATACTAAACCATGTCAAGTCAACTAATGCATCATTATGATGATATAAAACATATGCCTTGAAACCTTTATAATGCATTGTCATTCTAAAACCAACCTTTATCATTGTCATATTGAAACCAAACATTTTTCATCAACTATCATCAAGCGCCTTTGTGTGTCTTTGACATCAAGGGAAACAATTGTGAGAGCCAACACAAGCATCGCAATATGTACCACTTCCTTTCTAGTTTTCATTTTGTCACATCTGTGTAATTAATGCTCAAAAATTTTTGGATGATAGTGGTATTTTCTTGATTTTACTACTATTGTCTCAATTTTACCACTTGCATTGTATGTTAGGTCATTTATTTTATAAAAAGTGAACACTATAGCTTAAATTATCTGCTAGTGTAAAATCCATATGCTATTATTTACCGCTTGTGTAAAAGGATGACACTATTGGGTAAACCCACAAAACTAGTTTACAATTCTATTGAGGAAGGAAAATTGCAAAAAATGCCCCCATGGAAAAAAAATTGGTTTTTGGGGGTTTAAACAAAAATTTGGTTCGAGCGAACCCAAAGGGGGTTCGCTAGAACCCCCATTTGAGTGAACCCATTAAATGTTAGGTCCCACCATACTTCTCATTTCCTAGGAAAAAAAACAAAAGAAAAATTTATGGAATGGCAGTTCGCTCGAACCCTAGTTTGAGCAAACCTCCAAGGGGGGTTTGCTCAAACCTATATTAGCTTGAACCTAGGTTCCCTCAAACCCCCCTTTCCGCCCCTTCTCTCCCTCTAACACCAAAAATCTCTAGAATTTTTCCCTTCAAAGCTTGAGTGTAGGATGAAAATGGAGGAGACTTCACAGACCCAACTCGATGATGGTAGTCCTCGGAACGAGCTATCCAACGAATATAATTTTAATATGATTTGGTTTAATTATGTATTTGTTTTTTAGTTTGATTAAAACTAGGTTTTTCATCGAAAATAAAACTCTTTGTTCTACACATGTGGAAAAATAGCAGATTATAAATTAATTTTTTTGAAAAATATCTGTGCACTAGATATTGATGTCCTTGATCCAACAAAAAAATACTGAATTTTGATACATAAAAAAAGTTATGTTGTATATGGTCTGCCTATGTCTGAATTGTAATTGGTTTGACTTCAAAACTTGATTAAGGAAAAACTATTCAATGAAATGCTATGAAACCAATTCCATGCACTAGATATCATAGTAACTACAAATTTAAATTTGAAAAATTATAATTTTATGCTTCATGGAAAAAAATTTAGGTTGTATATGGTGAGCATCACTCCTTAAAAATGGTGTCTACTGAAAAAAACTAGTTTTTGAAAGAGATAAAAAAAATTGCAATCTGATTCCAAAATTTTTGATGAAAATATATTTAGAATCGACAAAAAAAATGTCACAAATCACTAGTTTGCATCATCTTCAAATTCCTCACGGTTTAGCCACTATAGGTGCCCAAAAGTGAAGATTTAGTTAGAAAAAATCTGTTTAGTGTCCATTTTGGCCAAAAATTGTAAACTAGTATTGTGGGTTCACCCTAATATTGTTTTTCTTCTAGGAAATTAACCATTATTGTAAAATTTGCATGATATCATTTAAAACAACCACTAATGTAAAATCTAGCTGCTATCATATGTGGTTGCCACTATCATGAAAAATAGGTACTATCATTCAAAATAGAGCTGCTATCACAAAATATTGCTGCTATCATCTAAAAAGGGATCACTATTATCAAAATTGAATGATTTCGCTAGTTCATTTGTAGTTTTATGTTCGTGATTTGATTTTCTAGAAAATTCTTAACATTGTGGGTTGAATGTTTGTAGGTGGTTCTCAAATCACTATATTCTATGGAGCAACGACCACGAAATTTATTTGATTTGATTGCCAGATTCTAGGAGGTTGAGTGAGACTTCCTCGAGGCTATGGGACTACATCATATATGCTATATGCCCAAGATCTGGTGCCATAGGGTGATGATGACTGCATTGGTCAAGAGGTGGCACTTTGAGACACCATCCCTTCATCTTCCTACTAGTGAGGTGATGATTACACTCGAGGATGTGTGAAGGATTCTACAGATTCCTATCCATGGAAAGTAGGTTGTATATGATGTTATATACGGTACTCTTGCCATGCAATGAGTACCTAGCGTTCACCAGCTACAGGTGGTGGACTCAGAGATAGACTAGTTTCCCTTTGTTGATAGTGTTGATCCTCTATTGATGGTTTTAGCTTGTTTGATCATGGGCCCTCTAATGCTCAATCATAGAGGAAAATTATTTCTTGTTGGTTGGGGAATTTTCATAGAGTAGATGATGGAGCACAGGAGTAGATATGCTTGGGGTTTGTACATATTAGCAAATTTGTATAGAGATATGCATGAGGTTGCTTATTGTGGGCAATTTTATTTTTCCAGGCATGACACTTTTGCATGTATGGGCCTAGGAGAGGATCCCGGTGACTAGGCCTAATGGTATTCTTGCTTGGGATGAGGATGATCCATTTTCTTATAGGTATTCATATTTTTTGCATTATACTTGGCTCGACAGGTTACACTAGTGATGATGCATTTTTGATGATATGAATGAGTTCATTTGGAGGTCATGGCTAACTTGTGAGGCCTGACATGATAACATGGATCATCTACCATTTTGTAGATAGACATAGTGGATCATAGGCCATGTGGACACTATCCTAGAGTGATATTTTCCTGATCAAGTTCCCCATCAATTTGGAGAGAGACAGACCCGTTTCACTTATGATTATCATTCATGGTACAAGTGGTAGCCTGAGAGGTCTAGGTTTGGGGCTGACAGAATCCTCTACTATTTTTGTTAGAGAGTTTAGAGAACTTTCCAGATTTGGATAGGAATGCGAAGTGGGTCCTACAAATCCTAGAATGACCTCACATTTTGATTAGTGGTGGGCCCATTGTATTCCATTACAGTTTACAGATCCTACTAGGACTGGGCCAGTGATGGGGCATGTTTAGAGGAGGGTTGGTGTGATCGGGTAGAGAGGTGACTGACAAAAAATTAGGATCGCAATGGAGCATCTTGAAAGGGATAGGGGTTAGTAGGATGATGGGCAAGGTGATCAACAACACCATGATCAAGAGCCACAATAGGATGCACCATAGGGACCTCCCCATAGGGGGATGTAGCAACCCATATAGCATAACTGATAGAGGATAGAGATGCTGAAATTATAGAGAGGGATTCTGAGATTTCTCAGAGGCAAGCTAGAAAGGGATAGGTTGTCATTATCATTGCAAAGCGAGATGGTCTTAGAGCTGAGAGTGATGGTCTTAGATAGGAGCTAGCCACTAAGCAATAATAGAGATTAGTAGCTGAGATTGCTTTGGCTTCTTCCATTCCCCTAGCTCAGTATCAAGCTAAGTGAGCTTGGTTGTTGATATAGAGCACATATTATCAGAATCTCTATGAGGGTTTTGTTCTTGGAGCATAGAGGTTGTTGGAACTCTAAAATTTTGAAAATTTTATAGTTTTTTATACTCATAAGTTTTCCAAAGAAGCCCATATCATGAGTATAAAATTGATATAATTTGCTTTGTATAAAATAATCACCCATGTTCATGTCAGTCATTATCATTTGATCCCATAGAATTCAAATGAGCCTAAGCATTTGAGTGTATAAGTCATATCAGAATGAGATGATGCAGGTCTCTCTGATCCATGAATTATTTTATACTAATACATATTTTTTTAGTATATCAACAAGAGGTTGGGAATTTCATACTGATAAAATCTTGTTTGAGGATGCACATCAGGAAGATGCAGTTCATAGTCTCAACGGTGAAGAGGTTCTATCGGCGAGAAAATGATCATTGGGGTCATATTCTTATCGAGATTATATATGTATCATTGCTCGAAGCGCAAGGAAATATATCGCCCAGATCAACGCCATCAGAGTAAAATTCATAAAGTCAACCTGAGACATCCAAACCTTTTTTCTGATGAAGTAGAGGATGATATTGACATTGAGATAAATGCTATCAGGATGAGTTCAAGGTGTCTTTTTGACTCTCCATCACACACATGTGGAATTATGTCGGTAGAAGTCTTGGCGACATGTTTAAAAGGAATGATCATTGGAAAGACATGGTTCATGGTCTCGCCTATGAAGAGATTCATCGGTGAAACAAAATTTAGTGGGGAGAGATAAGAAGTTCATACCAAGTGTAGTTCCATTGGCAAGAAAACCATCATGTCTCAGCAATCAAAATTGCCGAAGAAAACACATCAGGAGGATTGGCTTGGGGATCTCATCGATGAAGCATGAAATAAATATCTAGGCGAGACATATACCTTTGGAGTAAGTGTGCGATTGTCTGCCTAACCTACTAAGTCATGGTGATAGGTTTGCATCGGCAGGAGTTTTAGCGATATACTTGAGATAGGGAATAACTCTCAAGGATATTTATAATGCTGGTGAAACTGTAGGACATCATAGCGATACACAATTTCTTGCTAGTGAAGATACAAGTGAATCAAAATAATTATTGGGAAGACTTAGAATGTCGGGGAAACTACAAGATTTCCTAGCTGATGTTTAATGAACATTGGTTAAAGCCCGAATAAAAGGATTGCCCAAGATTTGAAAATGTCTTGCTGATAAAATTACATGATGTGACAGTGAGAATTTCAAAAAAAAAACCTGCTACACTCGTGCTTTAGCTAAAACATTAATGGCACCACGGAGCACAAGTAATTTCATGAATCAAGAGAAATCAACTGAAAACATTATTTCAGAATTGGTAGCGGAGGAATCAAAGGGGAAAATGAAGGACCAGGGTATTCTTTCGGCTCAAAGATTTCAAGAAAAATATAGTAAGTTCTTTATACCTTAAATTCTCCAATTTTGAAGAATGCAAGATACCAGCTCAGGAAGATTGAAGGGTAGAAATCATGGGGAAAGTAGTCAACCTAAAGGGAAAAAACAAAAAAATGAAATTGAGCCAGAGGGCATTGAGTGAAAATTAAATCAAGATCTTATTGACCATTTACCTAGCTCTGGATCCAAAGCCAGACGATTTGCACAACTTAGGGCAGAAGTAGATAAATCAGATGACAAATGTAAGCTCATAGGTGATATTTGAACCCCAATTAGAGGTTATGAGTTGTTTAGTTTTCATTATTATTGGAGGAATCATTTTGAACCAGTATGTAACCCATGAAAGTTTAATCTAGGGAAGATGGTTTGCCCAAATGTATTTGTCAATGTAGAATTGGCGAAATTGTTGGCCACCCATTATAATTCAAAATTTAAAGCAATTTGTGACCCATCCAGGAAACCATTGATACACATATCAAAAGATGTAATAGGCAAGGTTTTTAAAATAGCAGGGGTATGTAATGAAAAGATCATATGTGAAGAACTAGAGAAGGAATTTAGGAGGGTGTACACAATTTATAGGGGTTGGAGGTTGCCATTACATAGAATTAAACAGGGTAGCAAACCAATTCTGCTAGAGGATAGTGATGGACCCCCATTTCATGTTGATCTTTTTGAGCCCTATATGAAATACACTTATTTTTTAGTAGGCCAGGGGTTGGGAATGGAAGTCCCTAAATATATGTCAATTGTGCCCATGGTAATTTTAGCAGATGTTCATTATCACAACTCTAGACCTTTTGACTATGCCTCATACATTTTTAAAGGGCTTGATTCTAGGTTGATGGCAGTGAAAAGTGGAGCCTCTGTCACATTAAAATCCCCAAATCATAGTGTTATATTTTGGATAGGAGTTAGGATTGTGGCCTAAGGAAATGAGGGTTTCACAGTTTGACAGGGAGGGCCAGTTCTTTCTTGTTCAGTTATGGACTTCTATTTGGGACAACAGGTTTGCTAACTCTTGTTTTGTACATTTTGAGAAGTATTTTGTAAAACCATTGTATAAATTCTATAATCATCCATGTGTTTATTCTCTTTCTGATGAGATAAAGAGGTTTCTTAGACCTAAGGACTTTAATGGGCTAGTTAGTCACAATTGGGGGGACTGGTACTATTTGGAGGATGCTACCATGATTAGGGTATATGGATTTGATGATGCCCCGTTTATTTTTCCCAAAATAGTCCCATACAAGATTGCTTATTTGGAAATTGTCAGGAAAATGGATATTTCTAGTGTCATGGATTTTATCTCTTTTCGAAAGCAAGCTTTTATGCCTAGTACACTATGCTTTGCAGATTTTACTGTGTTGGTGAAGGAAGGATACAATTTGATTCTTGATAAATTACTGCAATACAACATGAAAAGGGGACCACCAAGAAATAATTTTGATCAAAAAATATATATTAATTCTACTAAACAAAAGATAAATTTTGGAGGGTATCATCATGTACCCTATCAATTTGATGATATGATCAGGAACTTAGAGGTAGAATAAGCAGAAATGGTGGTTGAACAATATGACCAAGGGCTGCAAGATACAGAGTTGCTATCTTCTGGAGAAGAGGCATCCAGGAACAATATGCCACAAAGCCTACCTAACGAGATTTCAAGATTGAGGACCCAAGATTACACATGCCCTGCTAGAGAATTGAGTGTTGAAGAAAGTTTAGATATAGATGCAAGGAAAGTAGAGTACAAGTCATTTGTAGCAGACAATGAATTTGTGAATTCTCAAGAATTCAAGGAATTCTTATATAAGTAGAAAGGAGAAGAAATAAGAGAAATGGTTGATAATGTCACACCAGGTAATGAGGAGAATTTACTAAATGATCTAAAGTTGAGTGTGGAAAGAGAAATGGCAGGTATGACCCCTAAGAAAGGAAGGAAAATGTTAGAAAATGTTGGTGTTATGATCTTTTTCAGGGTTTGATCTCAATTCTGCTTTAATTTTTGATAGTTTCCTAAAGAATAATAATGCTACACATAAGCTCAGGCCAGAGAAGGTGATAGAAGTGTATGCAGGGTCTAAATATAACCCGAATGAAGGATCATTAATGATTTGGGCTTTGTATCCACCTCACAAAAATTCAATTGTTATTGATACTAAGAAAGCATTTGGGCATGTTATGATTCTAAAGGTTGGGGAAGCTGATCCTATGGCAATAGCAGAGATTGGGATCAATGTATCAAAACTCAACAAGGCCCAAATAAAAATGTTGATCAGGGAAAAGGTAATGTACAAGATGAATAGTGAGTGAATGCTGAGAGAAAATGACCGCCTAAAGGGTTTGCTGAGAGTCACGATGGGATCAACCAAGTTGCTAACTCATGGCAAAGATTTACAGGCAAAATATCATTGGGAAGGATCAAGTGCATACTCTCAAGGGAAATAGGATGCACTTATAGCAGTAATTAAGAAGAGACAAGCTAGCCTAACAACTTGGTTGAACAAGCTCTAGGGAATACACTCACATAATTTTACTGCATTACAAGAACATGACAGAATAGATGGCAGGATCCAAGATAAGCTCTAGGAAATAAACTAAAGGGATGTTCCAGACAATGTGGCAATTGAGGCTTCAAATCATTTTATAAGAAGACACAAAGACTTCCTTGAAGAGTTACGAGTGGATGCACAGGGGTTAATTGATGCCACTAAATAGGAATTGACTACATTCTTTGATGATGGTGGAGGATTGAAAGAAATTACTAAGTTGAAAGATGAAAGAGTATCAATATTGCAAGAGATTTTGAAGACATCTACCATGAAAGATACGACATTGGATGAAGCATGCAAACATAATGAGAAGATGGCGAAAATGGAGATCACAATTTATAATGCATTGGGAGATGCAGGTACACATGAGTGTCGAGACTACTTGGATCACTTGTCAAAGATTCACATCTAGCTTAACGGAGCCTAATTACTTGTTTTAATTTATTGTTGTTTAAACATAAGACATTTCTGAAGGGACGTGTCCTTTAAAATAGTTGATGTATAAATATCCATTTTTTGGTGAAAAAAGGATATAGGTGAATAGGAAAAAAGATACAATATATCATAATGTTTAGAACTATGAGACTATGATGCATGTTTGAAATTATGGAGATATCAATGAAAATCATTTGATGGTGTGGTGTATTTCTGGTATCAATTTTTTATTGTGTTAGTTGAAGGTATTTCCAAAGTTGTCTCCAAGGTTGATGTTTTCTAGTTATTTAAATTGATATATTATATCTATATTTAGTTTATCAGTGCATAGTTTTTGTATCTGTATGGTTTGATTAATTGGTTCTTTCAAGGAAATATTAAATCCTTTTAGTCAATCATAGTAATTAGGGAATCTCATTTGGATCATTAAGAAGAACTTGGTAATCATATTATTGCATGTTTATAGAAGTTGTAAACTCAAATTTATATGCCAAACAATTAGAGTATCTACCAAAAAGAAGTTGCTCATTTCAGATCTTTAATTTGACTCCGTTACACCCAATAAGGCACTAGTCTCTTCCACTCCATCATTCAGTTGCATTCATTTTTTAATCTATTAACTGGACATATTAGATTTTAGCCTTGATATTGCTTATACAATTTCTACCAAAACAAAATTCATTTATCCACTCCCATTTTCCATTGTGGATTAATTACTTTAGGGAATAAACACAAAAAAGTCTGCCTCATACATATATGTGTACCTGCCTAGGTCTAGCAGTACCTGAAGAGAAGAAGGTCTAAAACCATTTGGCCTTATCTATTACACTAAAACGTACCAAGAGTTTGGAAACCTCTTGAGGTATTTTTCCTGCATTTTTGAGAGCTAACAAATTGGCGACTCTACTGGAGAGTCAACTTAGAGTAAGGTCCTTAGTCATAGAGTCAAAAATCCTATATAGTGTCCACTAGGAATAAGAGATAAGAATACTTTCTCAGTTTTAAGAAATTGAGTGGCGAATCTGATAAAAACATTGCATCAATTCAATATGAATGGTAGAAGGTCCCAATACGAAGTAGGTTCCACTAGCAATAGTAAGTGGCCACATAAAGATGATAAGGGTAAGAAGATATTTGATGAAATGTGCATAACAAACAAAGAAAAAGCATCAAGACCACATTGTGAGACATATGGCTATTATGATACATGGAGAGATAGTTCAAGTGGAGAACCTTGTACTCCTGAAGAAAAAATAAATCCTTTTTATAACCCTCAGAAATAACCAGAATTCAATGCTAAACTCGAGGCTGAAAGAATCAAGTATCAGCAGGAAAATGATCAAAGAATAGACAATAAGAAAAATGATCCCATTGATAATGTAACCCCTCAAGAGAGTTATGAGTTCTTGACTCACGAAGAATTAGAAGTACAGTTGGATTTTTTGAGAGAAGGAGTAGAAAGAGCAAAAGCAGAGTAGGAACAAAAAAGGCTCCAACTGATAAAGGAACTCCAAGACTTGAAATTATAGAAATATCAAATTAACACTCAGACAACCGGTCTTTCAAAGTATATACCACCTCATAAGCAAGGAAACAATCATTCAGGGCCTTCAAATTCATCAAAAGTTCCTCAGAATCAAATAGGAAATCAATACAAATAGCCAAACCTTGCACCGCACAACCCATAGCAATATCCTAATACCCAACCACCTCATAGTGAAAAATTTGTGACACTTCCTCATACACAATACAATAATCCATTGTACCAGTATCAACACCCGCATAACCCACCCCCTCAGTAATACACAATGATGATTAGACAGTTTGATTTAATAGGGTTTTAATTATATCCTTACCCTATGGATAGCAGTTGGAGAAGTCTTGTCCCTAGGTTTACAGGGAGTAGTGCAATTACTGTTGAGGATCATTTGAGGAATTTTAATGCTTTTGTCCAAGATTTGGATATGCCATATGAGGATTTACATATTAGGTTGTTCATGATGTCACTCACTGAAGAAGCTAGAGATTGGTTGAATAGTCTACTAATAGCTTCTATTGATTCCATCCAAGAATTTTAGGATCAATTTCTTGAATAGTATGGGAATCTCTATGCACCAGACGTTTCTTTTCATGAATTGGTGGGAATTCAAAAAAATCAGAATGAGTCACTTTATGATTTTAATTGAAGATTCAACAAATTGCAGAACAAGATACCACTTGGGTTAAAATTGGTAGACCCTAGAGCATTGAGTGATTATTTGAAAGCATTCAATCCAAAAATAGGGTATGAACTGAGGAATAGGTTTCCAAGAGATTTAGCTGAAGCCCAAAAGGTAACACTAACCATTGAAAACAATAGGAAAGCTATTGGGATGATTAGTAGGAGAGACAATCCTAGGGTTCCTCAAAAAATCAATAATTATCAGTATAAGCAGAAGAACACATACAAAAATGAAAGGCCTAGATTACATGACATGCCTTACAATACAAACTGGAAGGATAGCAAACTTGTAATAGATAGACCTAGGAACAAAGAAACTCCTGATTCATTGAGGAAGAAAGGAGTGCATATGGCCAACAATAACATTTGGTGTGAAAGTTGTGATGGACCACATTCCCCATGTCATTGCATTGTAGCTCAAGAGATGTAGAAAGAAGGGATGTTAGTAGTTAAAAATAGAGAGGATCACAAAGTGTATTTGAACTCTAATAATTTTCACCTTGTTGAGGAGAAATATTCATCTTCAGAAGATGAAGGCTATGAGTATGATTTCTCAAATCAAAGGTGCAATGTCCACATGGCTGAACAACAAGTTTTTTCTGATTCTGAAGAGAATCATGCAGAACAATACCCTAATGATATTCCTACTCAATGTAATATAAGGAGACCCACGGAAGAGGAAATAAAGAAGTTAACCATTGCTGTAGTTGAACAAGCAAAGAGTGAGTATTGGTTAAGAAATAGGGCAATGAATGAAAAGGAAGGTGTTCCAAGAGGAATATTTATGAAAGATAAAGAAATAACACAAGGAGTTTTGAAGAAGACAAAAAACAAGCAACATGATAAGAATGAACAAAATCTTGTCCAAAAGGAGGAAAGTAAAGAGTTAAACAAAGAAAAATAGAAGACTAATCAAAAAAATAAAAGGGAAAAGGAAGAAAACAAAGGAGAAATGTTGGAGCAAAAAAAATGATCAAAGCAGAGGGTTCTTCTTTTGATTTCACTCAGACTTTATCTCAAGTGAAAATATATGTCCCATTGCTTGAAATGATGAAAATTAAGGAGTATAGGGATAGTGCTATTCAACTGATATCAAATGGGAATTAGAAAAACACAAGTTTTGAGAATAAGATAGCCACTAAGATGGTTAATAAGCAAGAGAAGGTGAGTGTCCTAGAAGTCTTCCTAAATGATGTATTAATAAATCCCCCACAAGTTGATCCTTTTTTCACTACATTACTTATAAATAACAAATTGTTGAGGAATTGCATGATAGACTCTAGTGTCGCAATCAATATTATGCCAATTGGAGTTATGAAACAACTTGGCATGTGGGTGGATACTAATGGAGGAAAATGCTATGTAATGGATAGCAGACCTATTCTAGTAGTAGGTGTTATGAAAGATGTTGAAGTCAAACTTGTTGCTTATCATCAGGTGGCTTATAATATAGATATAGTAGTGATTGATACCCCTCCTTAGTTTGGAATGCTTCTATCAAGAAAATGGACATCAGAAGTTGGAGGAAATGTCCAATTTGATTTATCTTATGCAACAATTCAAGTGAACGGTCATGAGGTTAAGTTGTACATGGAGCTGAGGATGAATCAAATTGTAGATTGTGTACCACAAGATCAAGTCAATTTTTTTTGTGATGTGGATCTTGGAAATTTTAAGATAGAACCAACCCAGCCAGAACTAGTCAATGCTAATCCAATTGATAAGTATGTTGCAAAAAATTGTGATGGTGTGTGGAAGATGTACTTTGATGGACCATGTAGCCAAGAAGGTAATGAAGCAGGGATAGTATTTATTTCACCTAAAGGAATTACATTTAAATATTAATTTTTGCTGGAATTTGAATGTACGAACAACATAGCGGAGTACGAATCTTTGTTAATAGGTTTGAACATAGCTATGAAACATAAGATCAAATTGCTAGCTATTCTAGGGGATTCTAAGCTAGTTGTTTCACATGTTAAATCAAAATATGCAGAAAAACACAAGAGATTGAAGCAATATAGGAATGTTGTATGGGACACAATTGAGTTGTTTGATGCTTTCTCCATTGAGTGGATAGATAGGTCAAAAAATATAATGGCATATTTTTAAGAAAATGTAGCATTGAGAAGAGATGACATTACACTGGCTAGAGTGTCTCAAATTGAATTTACAAAAAGACCCGCTATGCCTGAAAATATATATACAGTTGGCAGGTTTTTAATGATGATATTGACCTTCTAGAATTTGTTCACTATAAAGATCAATATGAAACTCAAGAAATTTATTTCAATGCCTTTGTGGAGGAAGTAGATGGAAAGAAGACAGTGTTCAGTAAGGAGGTATTGCAACTTAAAACCAATAAGCTTCCAAAAGGATTAGTATCATTGGAAAGGGTATATGATGGAAATGATCGATCCCTCATGAAGCAGAAACCAGTCAAGAGGGAAGATATTGAAGAAATCAATTTGGGGATTGAGTTGGTGCCAATAAATGTATATATTGGGAAGAAAATAAGCACAACAATTCAAAGAATGTTGATTGCATTATTAAGAAAATATAAGCATGTGTTTGTGTGGTCTTATGAAGATCTCAAAGCATATAGGAAGGATTTATTTCAACATGAAATCCCATTGAAGCGTGATCCAAATCCATTTAGGCAGAAGCAAAGACCTATTAACCCAACATTGGAACCAAAAATCCAGGAAGAATTGGCAAAGCTTAGAGATGGGGGTATAATCAAACCCATCAAGCATTCAACATGGGTTCCAAACCTAGTTCCTATGAGGAAGAAAAATGGGGATATCAGATTGTGTGTGGACTTCAGAAATCTAAATGTGGCGCCCCTCAAGGATAATTACACTCTACCTAATATAGAAGCTATACTACATAAAGTGATAGGTTGTGAGCTGTTGTCTACGATGAATGGGTTCTCTGGTTACAATGAAGTCAAAGTCAAAGAATCTGAGCAGTACAAGACAACTTTTACAATCCCATGGGGAACATATGTTTATATGAGAATGCCATTCAGTTTCACAAATGGAGGAGCAACCTTCCAAAGAGCTATGGACATAGAATTTGCAGACCTGATTAATGCTATAATGGTAGTATATCAAGATGACCTTACTGCTTATTCAAAAAGGGGTGAAGATCATGTAGAAGATTTGGAAAGAATATTCATTAAGGCTTTAGAATATGCTATTAGTCTAAACCCTAAAAAATGTCATTTTGTAGTCACAAAGGGTAAAATTTTAGGACATATTGTATCAAAGGAGGGAATTAGAATAGATCCTAAGAGGGTAGAGGGCATAGATAAAATCCCTATTCCTAAAAATGTCAAGGCCACCCAATCATTTTTTTGATAGATCAACTTTGTTAGGAGATTCGTGTCTAATTTTGCTGAAATTATTAAGCCCATATAAAAAATGCTAAGGAAGGGATAGAAAATAGACTGGACTGCAAAAGCATTGGAAGCTTTTTTATCCATCAAAAAGGCCATCAAAGAAGCCCCTATCCTTAAGTCTCCAGATTTTTCAAAACCCTTCCAAATATTTTCGTTTGCTTCATTGCACACTATAGTTGTTGTTATGTTAACAAAGAATGAGGAAGGTCATGAGTAGCCTATGTCTTTTTTCAGCAAGTCATTGCAGGGGTCAGAATTGAAGTATGATATAATGGAAAAACAAGAATTTGCATTGGTGAAAGCCACAAAAGCTTTTAGAACATATCTTGTTGGAGCCAAAGTGATTGCCTATGTCCCTCATGCAGTTGTCAAAGATATCCTGACACAGTCAGAAGTAATAGGGAAGATATGTAGGTGGATTAATAAAATTCAAGAATTTGATATGGAAATACAAATTACTAAATTAGTGCGAGGTCAGGGTTTGGCCAAGTTAATGAAAAAAAAATATCGAAGAAAATCAAATTTATAACATAGAAGATGAGGAAAATACAGTTGCAAGCATTGAGCATACTTCTTGGTACACAGATATCATGTATTACCTCAGACACATGAAATGTCCTAAGGGATTAAGTGATAATCATAGAACTTTGAAGCTGTAGGTATCTAAATATGTGTTCATGGAAGGTGATTTGTTTTGGAAGAACAGGGATGGGATGTTGTTATTATGCCTAGATGAATCACAAGCTAAACATGTCCTAAGAGAGATGCATGAAGGGGTCTATGGAGGTCATTATTCTGCAAAAAAACTAAACATAAGATTCTCAGGGCAGGTTATTACTGGCCCAAAGTTTTTAATGACTCCTTTTCATACATAAGAAGATGTGAAGCATGCCAAAAGTTCTTGGGGAAAATGAAATATCAAGGAGCTTTACTAGTTAGCCCTCTGCAGATTGAAGCCCCTTTCCATCAATGGGGGATTGACTTTATTAGGGAGATACAAGAGAAATAAAGTGGAGGAAATAAGTGGATATTGGTATCTGCTGATTAATTCCCTAAATGGGTAGAGGCAGTCCCAACCAATTAAGAAACAAGTAAAGTTGTGATCAATTTATTAATGGAGAATATTATTACTAGATTTGGCACACCGATAAGATTGATTACAGACAATGGGATGTGTCTAGGATATGATGAGTTCAAATATTTTTGCAGTACACATGGAATCACTATTTCTTATGAAGCTCCTTACCATTCGCAAGCTAATGGTCAGGCAGAGTCCAACAATAAAAGTCTCCTAAAGATCATAGGGAGAATGCTAGGTGGGAATGAAAGAGCCTGGAATTCAAAGTTGAAGATGGCTATGTTGGCTGATAGGATCATTGTGAAAAGGGAAATTCGAAAATCCCCATTTGAACTAGTATATGGAACACAAGCTAGGATGCCTTTACAAAATTTGTTACCAGTTTACAAATTTATCCTTCAGGAAGATATAGACATTCCAAAACCAATGGAGGAAAGAATGGAGCAACTGGTAGAGCTTGATGAGATAAGAAGAGTAGCTCAAAACTAGAATGTGAAGTTGTAGACACAAATGAAGTATTTATTTGATAGGAAGGAAAAAGATAGAAAATTTGAAGAAAATGATCTGGTGTTGATGTGGAATGCCAAGTGTTAGGAGAAG
>VDFB02168118.1:201428923-201475302 GCA_007258455.2 Sequoia sempervirens | reverse complement strand
AAGCTGCTCAAAATGGAATGCAATCTAATCAGAACAGAGAGTTCTCACAGGGGCAGAATTTTAATAGGGGACAACGCAACGACAGAGGATTCTACAATGACAGGGGGTATAATCAGGAAAGAGGTTTCAACAACGATAGGAGGCAAAACTTTGATAGAGGCCAAGGAAGTGGGTCAGGATTTGACAAAAGACCAACACAGGGACAGAACAGAACTTGGAATACGGGGCCTAATAATGGAGGAGTTCCTACTCCATTGGATCAGCCAGCCAATCAAATTGTTAATCAATCTGCGAACCAGCCAGTCAGCCAGGATAAACCTCCCACTGGTGTGTATCTCGCAGAAGCAGCCCTATCAGGATGGTGCAGACTCCATAAGACAAGCCAGCATTCAGAACTGGAATGCCCAGAATTTCAAACCGCAGCCTCCATTTTTCAGTATGAGGTGGAAAATAACTCTAATGGACAGGAGATTGTCCCCTCTAATTCCTATGATTCTCCTGTGCTGGTATTGAATCATGCTCCTTTTCCAGCCAGCAAGGAAAATATGCCAGAAGAACTCGATTCCCGTGATGAAACAGATCAGATTTGTAATGGGGATGAGGTGGCCCGGTTGTTTGACGAAGGAAATATAAATGACAATAGTCCCTTGGATCAGGACGAAGCTTATGTTGAAGAAGTACAGATGTTTCAGAGACAGGGATTGAGGGATATGCCTCACAGACGCCCACAGCCTGGAGGGCCCTTCACCACTTCCATTCCTCCCAATAACTTTAGTACCCCTCTAGATCCTAATGTGAGTAACAATCCGTCTTATCCACAGGTCTCTAAGCAATACCTTTCAAAAGATAGACAGGCTCAAGCAGAACCACAGAAGGAAAGGACTGTTCAAGTAAGTAAGAATAAGGTAGAGGAACCATCTAAAGAGGTTTCTACTGGTATGAGTGAAGAACAGATGGCTTCGTACGTCGCAGAGGAATTCAAAAAATTAAAGGTAAACCTTTCCGCTTTTGAATTGTTGAGGTTTCCTGCAATTAGAAAGGCTGTCTTGGGTACTTACGATGCGAATTCAAAGACATTGGACAAATCTTCTGGTGAGCATGGCAGCCAGACCTCCAGTTTTCAGCCTGTGAACATACAGAGTCGGACACAGAATAGGGCTAATCCACCCCCTGGAGATAGAGGAAAAGAAAAGGACAAAACTCAAGTGGCCCAGATGGATACTCAACCCACTCTGTTTCAAGGAAAGATGGAGACTCCTCCATTTCTGATTTCTATCAGAATCTTTGGTAAGAACCTCCACAATTGTCTGTTAGATTCTGGTGCTTCCACTAATGTCATGCCCCTTGGAGTTTGTAGGGCTCTAGGAATTACACCTGCTGATTCCCAGAAGAAGGTCACTCAGTTGGACAGAACCGAAGTGAGTGTAGTAGGGGAACTCAACATGATCCAGATGCAGATAGCCTCTGATCCAAGAATCCAGCAGGTTATTAACATTCAGGTGGCTGACATTCCTGACGCATATGGTTTAATTTTAGGAAGAGATTTCACCAAGGCCCTGAATGGGTATGTGTCCACTGATCACTCTCACATGTGGCTTCCCTGGAAGGGAGTGCCTAATCAGATAAGGATCGAGAGGGAGCCTAGAATGAAGTACATGATAACGGAATATCAAAAGACTTCGACTGAGGTTCTCATATCAGAAGCTGGAATGGGAAACTACTTGCTATCCGCCCCATATGAAGAATCAGATGTAGAAGAAGTGCTGATGTTACATACGATGCCAGTTAATGCTGAAACAGGGTCCGGTCCTGTGGAGGTCCTGACAGAATTAGTTGAGGAAGAAGAAGAACCTGAGGATAGACAGATTAGCTTACTGGACAATTTCCAGGATTTCATTAAGCAATGCGTGGAGAATCAAACTCACTTGGGAAGGAAGACAAGTTTCAAGGAGTTACTCTTGCCGAATTGGTGCAGAGTCCACAATGCTCCTCACTCAGAATTGGAGTGTTGCTTATGTCAGACAGCAGTGAAAGAAGTGCACAAAAGCATGAATCCATCTCAGGTGGCTAGCACAGATGAGCAGAATCTGCAAGCAAAGTGTGAAAGTCAGAAACCTGTTGTGGCTGAGGAAGCCTCTATCACTGATAAGATGAAAGACAAAATGAAGAAGACCACCACTATGGAATACTGGACTCTCAAGTTTGATGGATCCAAGTCCAAGCAGGGGGCTGGAGCCGGATTTGAGTTGATAAGTCCAAAAGGTAAGAGTTTCTTTGCAGCTCATAGACTTCAATTTCATTGTACAAATAATGTGGCTGAATATGAAGATTTAATTCATGGACTCCTTATGGCACTCAAGAAAAAGGTCAGGGTCTTGCAAGTATTTGGTGACTCAGAATTAGTGGTCAAACAAGTAAGAAAGCAATATGCGTGTCATGACAGAAGAATGACCAGCTATAGGCATAGAGTTTGGGACCTCATCGAGGGGTTCGACGCTTTTAATATCCAATTGATCCCAAGGAAGAAGAATCAAACTGCTGATTCCCTAGCTCAAGCGGCCAGTACCTTGCAACCCCTGTCCCTATCAGGATTGAAGAAGTTTACTGTTGAATTAACTCCTGTCCCGTCAGTCCCTGACAATGTGACTAACTTTCAGGTGTTTGAGGATGATAAACATATCCTTGACTTTATCACAAACACGGATGTTTTTGCTTCACAGATCATTGATGAAACAGAACCTCAAGAAGCAGAATTGGATCTGGAAGGTGTGCTAAATTTGAAGTCCAATACTATTCTGAGGGGAATGGTACAGCTAGAGAGGATTTTTGATATGGACAAAATCAGAGACCAGGAACAGGAATCTAAGAAAGAGTCTATCAGTGGACAGTGTGACACTCACAACGTGGGCACTGAAGATGATGTGAAGAATGTTTTCATTGGTAAGGTCTGTACACCTGAAGAAAGACAGGGAATAATCAGAGCCCTATACGACTTTCCAGACATAGTGGCCTGGGGTTATGAAGACTTGAAGACTTACGATACATCCATCATAACTCACACTATACCTCTCAAGCCAGGTGCTAAGCCTTTCAGACAGAGGCAGAGACCTATTAATGCGCTGTTGGAGCCACTCATACAGAAGGAAGTTCAGAAACTGCTGTCCGCTAGGATCATATTTCCTGTCAGGCATTCTACTTGGGTGGCTAATCTGGTTCCAGTAAGAAAGAAGAACGGTGAAATTAGGCTCTGTGTTGACTTCAGAAATCTGAACAGGTCATCTGAAAAGGATAATTATCCAGTTCCCTCGTTGGATGAAGTGTTACAAGTGGTTAATGGATCGCAGATGATGTCCTTTCTGGACGGCTATTCAGGATATAATCAGGTGATGGTCCAGTATGAGGACAGACACAAGACTGCCTTTACAACTAAGTGGGGAACTTTCGCCTACAGGAGGATGCCATTTGGGCTTATCAATGCAGGAGCCACGTTTCAACGAGCTATGGATATCGCTTTCAAGGACATCATAGGAAAGTGCATTATCATTTACATGGATGATCTGACTGTTTTCTCCAAAGATAGAGGGAATCATATCTCGGACCTGCGTAAAGTGTTCCAGAAGTGCAGAGAATTCGGCATCTCTTTGAATCCCAAGAAGTGCATTTTTGGGGTTACAGAAGGCAAGTTATTAGGACATGTGATATCAGAGAAAGGCATTGCTATAGATCCAGAAAGAGTGGAAGCCATCCTAAAAATTCAGCCGCCTGCCAGCAAGAAAGAAATGAAGTCTTTCTTTGGTAAGATTAATTTTGTCAGGAAATTCATCACTGGGTTTGCAGAGATTGTGAAGCCACTAAATGCCATGTTAAAACAAGATGCCAAGATAGAGTGGACTGCAGAAGCGAAGGAGTCCTTTGCAGAGATTAAGAGAGCCATTGCTGATGCTCCAGTGTTGGTGAGTCCAGATTATAGTAAACCGTTCTATATCTATTCCTTTGCTTCAGACCACTCATGTGCTGGAATGCTGACACAAAAGTCTGATGAGGGGAATGAGCATCCCATCGCTTTCATGAGCACGCCATTGAAGGATGCTGAGTTGAAATACCCATGTGTGGAGAAGCAAGCATATGCCCTTGTTCGAGCAGTAAAGAAATTTAGGCACTATATCCTCAGAAACAAGGTGTTTGCAATTGTTCCTGATTCTGCAGTTAAGTTATTGCTGATGCAGAATGAGTTAGGGGAGCGCAGAGCTAAATGGGTAACCATGCTTCAGGAGTATGACATTGAGATCCAGCCCATGAGGCTGGTAAGAGGACAGGGACTCACCCAGACCATGGCAGAGATAGGCCCTGAATTGTCTGTCTGTAACTATGATGTTGGAGCGGTTTCCCCAGATGGCTGGTATGATGATATAGTTTATTATTTGCTGAATCAGCGAGCTCCTGGTCATCTTAATGCAGTACAGAGGCGAGCCTTGAGACTGAAAATTGATGGTTTCATGCTGAAAGGAGCTATCCTATACAAGAAGAACCACGAAGGTATTTATTTGAGGTGCCTCGGGAGGCAGGGGTCTGAGAGAGTAATAAATGAGTTTTATGAGAAATATGGCACTGGTCATGGTTCTGCCATTGCCACTGCGAATCAAATCTTGAGGGCAGGGTACTACTGGCCTACTTTGTTCAAGGATGTTCATCAACATGTACGGACCTGTCACATTTTCCAGACTGCAGCAACAAGAGAAAGGTGTGCAGCACTTCCGCTCTAGTCTGTTATTGAGGTAAAACCTTTTGCTCAATGGGGTATGGATTTCATCGGCCCTATCAATCCACCATCTTCTGCTCGACATAGGTATATCCTCACCATTACTGATTACTTTACAAGGTGGACTGAAGCATTTGCTTGTAGGCAGTGTACGTCAGAGGTAGTAATCGATTTCTTAGAATCTGCCATTCTCAATCGGTTTGGATGTCCTTTTGCTGTTGTGTGTGATAATGGTCCTGCCTTTGCATCTTTGAAATTATCAAACTGGGCTTTTGATCATGGCATTGTTGTTAAGTTTGCATCTAATTATTATCCCTAGGGGAATGGTCTAGCTGAATCTTCTAATAAGAACCTGTTGACTGTTATCCGAAAACTATTAGAGAGGAACCCAAAGGACTGGCATACCCAGCTTAGGTTTGCTCTTTGGGCAGATCGTACTCGGATTAAGTCCTCCATTGGTACCTCTCCTTATCATTTGGTGTACGGTCTGGAACCAGTTTTCCCTATCCAGCTTAAAATCCCAACTCTGCAGTTTATCAACCAGTTTTATGATGAGGGGGATAGAAGGGAAGCGAGATTAGCTGAATTGTTGCATCTTGAAGAAAAATGGGATAATGCCCTTGAAAGATTCGCTAAACACCAGGGGGTAGTCAAGCGATGGTTTGATAGGAGAGCTAAAGTCAAAGCCTTTCGGATTTCTGACCTTGTCCTGTATTGGGATAAGCCGCATGATCAGAAAGGTAGCCATGGTAAGTTTGATAGATTATGGCTTGGTCCTTACCAGATTGCTGAAATTCTGGGAGATAATGCCTTCCGTTTGAGGACTCTCATGGGAGAGGATATGCCACTGCCTGTTAATGGGCAGTATCTTAAACATTATTTCCAGTCTTGAGCTGTTCTCAGCTCTTTGCCCTGTAAATAGTTAGTTAGGTTGCTTTCTTTGCTTGTTTTGCTTGTTTTGGTTAGGGTAGGTTTGCTTTCGCTTTCTGGTTGTGTTTGGTTAGCGTAGGTTGCTTTGGTTTGTTTGTTTTGTTTTTTGTTTTGCTTTTGGTCTTATCTCCTTGTGGGATTGTGGGTGCATCTGTATGATAATGGTGCAAAGGCAGGTTCCAATGTTCCTGATATTTCCCTTACAAACTTTGATCTTTTTTCCAGAATGTTATGGTATGAATTCCGTTGCCTATGTCACTTGTCCTGTGGTAAGGCGAAGATTTTCTGGTCACTCTGAACAGGAATGTATTGGGGTCTTATACCTTTAATCTTTAAATATACCTGAAGTCGTAAAAGGTCCTTACAAGGTCTGGACAGGTGAAAAATCTTTTTCTGCTCTAGTGCCACTGTGGTTCTCAGCCCTGAGTGTGAACTTCACTGTTCACAGGTTGAATAAGTTGAGTAAAAAGAAATAGAAGAAGCAAAAAAAAGAAATGGATATTGAAAATCTTGAGGTTCGAATTCAACTCATCAGGGGGATCTGAATATCTCTGCCGGGGCTATAGACGCCTGGCTGGCAGTAGAGCTATGTTCAGGAGGATCACAGCGATAACCTCGTCGGGGCTATGAACGCCTGACTGGCAGCGAGGCTCTATCCAGGTTACTTTTAGGGTCAGAATCTTTACGTAGCCTGTTCATACCAAGTCTGGTTCTTTGCAACTGAAGGTAGGTAATATATGCACCATGCACACACTTGGACCCTGGTATAGGAATGTCTGAATGTCTGGGAGTTTCTTTGCTTTAACTTAGGGTGACGGCTAGGTACTTGAGTTGAAATCAGAGTTCTGGGTTCTTGATTCCAGTTTGTCATCGAAATGCTCAGGAGCATTTCCCCAGCAGAGTCGCCATTTGTTGTGCAGTTTTTGCACACACGCCCCACTTGGAGTGGGGGACCCCCTTTCTTTTTTGTGTCTTTGACCTTTGATTTTATTGGATTTATCATTTTGGGGTCTTGACATGTTGGTTTTGCTGGCTTTGCCCTTGCCTTGGGGTTGCAATTGATTGAAATTGAGTTTTGGCCTAGTCCGGGTTTTCACCTAGATCGGGATTTTCTCGGTACAGTCAGATTTTCCCGGATTCTGTCAAAGTCCCGGTATTCCTGATTTCCCCGGTTTCTGCATTTCCGCGGAATCCGTGTCTCCGTGCATTCTGGGATTCTCCGAAATTCCACTTGGGGATCGGGTTTCCGGACTTGTCAGAAACGTCTTTTCGTGCATTAATGGCTGAGGTACCTTGGTTCAGGCGGGTATAAGGTCGATTTAGGGCATTTTCCGATTCATTCCAACTTCGATTGCTTCCTCGTTTTCTGCTCTGGCGATTCAGAACTTGCGTTTGAGCTTTGAGGATTGATCTTGGTTTGCTTGTGCGTGAATTGCTTGAGTGTTGCTACCAATATCTCATGGCTTGGACGTGTTGTCACGTGGATTAATTTTCTGACCTCGATTTCTGCCCGTCTTGATCCATGGTATGTATTTGTTGCCCTTCCGTTTGCTTGCATGGTGATTTGAGGTTTTCTTGTACTAGGCATTGTTGAATTTTGGGATCGGCTCGTGTTTGACTTTGGGTTTCATATTTATTCAGTCAGGATTGATCTGTTTATTATTGAAGCCCATCTCTCGTGCCCCATAAGTTCTGTTTGTTCATTTAATTGCATATTTACATTTTTGACAGAATTCTGGGTCGTGTTGTATGTTTGTTTTGGGTGCGGAATGTATTACCATGCGAATTTAGGGTTTCCTTGGTGTTTCGGTTAACACGATGATTTGATCTTGTGTTTGAATGACTTTCACCTCGTTTCATGTTGGCTTCCCCGTTCTGTGAGGATTAGAGGGCTTTTGGGTAAATCCCGAACTGATATTTTAACCCTAAAAGCTTGCTCTAGTTCTAATGGCGGATATGTGGTTGTTCGATTTAGGGCATCGTCGTTTTAATATGAGATCCTTCCTTTGAAGCGCCTTTGAGTGTTGGAACCCTTTGTATATTCGAGTCTGGTGATTATCATCGATTTTGGGTTCATTCGAGCTTAGGTATTGAAGATCTTTTGGTCACTCCGGTTTTGCTACACGTTTTGCCGTTTTTCGGGTTTCCGAGGTCGTCGCGGAATTTCCTTTCTCCCGGATTTTCCCGGTTTCCGCTTATTCCGCGGACGAGGTTAGTTCCCGACGTAATTTATACTGTCCGCGAAAATCCGTTCCGCCCGGATTTTTCTGGATTTCCTGTCTGATTGCATTCTTTTGTATATTTCGATGATAAGATTGATGGAATGGTTGTTAATGCCTATTTCTTGATTGCCAAAGAGAAAAATTAATGATTTTCCTTTGATTTCCGAACATATTAATGACTTACATGGCTAATAGTGCTTTGGGAGCAGAAATCCGTCTGGGTCGGATTTCTCCGAAATTCTGCCCCGACGGTATTTTCCCGGTTTACCTGATTTTCCCAGATTATTTGATTTCTCCGGATCTCGGAAGATTGGCAATTGGCATTTGGTTTTAATGGATTTATATGATGTATGCTAACCTTTTGGATTGATATGAGCTTAATAATTGAATTCTAATAATGATTCTTGGATGTGCAGGCCGAATCAAGCAAAGCTGCTGCTGGGAAGTCCAAAGGTGGTGCAGGGGCATCTGCAGTTTCCGAGACAGAAAAATTGAGATTGGACATGAAGAGTCAGGTCCCAGAGAGTAAGATATCTTCTGTGTGGGCAGATGTGTCCGATACAAACGTTGGTCCCTGGCGTTACGAAGAATTCAAACAGAGAACAACTGAGAGGGACCAATCGGCATTGAGGCAAGGGATGATGAACTCAGGGTTGGCACATGTGGCAGGGTTCCCTCCAGCAGTCCAGTGCTACGAGCTGATTTTGGAGTGTGCTAGGCAGTACGCCTTTGACACACAGATGGTAGTTAGCACTGAGGGACGGGTGTTGGCAAACTTCAGTCCAGCCTCCATTGCCCGGGCCTTCAGCATGCCGGATCTCCCCTCGGTCTGCGCCCTAAACATTGACACTGCTCGCACAAATTATGAGAACGAGCCAGTTAAGGCTCAACAGCTTATCAACTCATGGCTTGAGAAGCCCAAATCTCACCACTCCAAATTGCCCAAACAGTTGCATAGGGTGAAGTTCAGGCCGGATATTTATGATGCCATCACACTGTTGAGCAGGGTGGCTGGACTTAAAACTGCCGGGGTATTGGAAAGTTGGATGGTCCATGTGATCACCAAGATAGGCCAAGGAACGAATTACCACTGGGCAGGACTTATCAGTGCAGAAATAGATAGGCAACTGAGGAATGTTTTAGAAGGAAAGAAGTTTACCATGTCCTCCTATGTCATATATATACTAGCCATTTCTTACCCCTACAAGGGACTGACTCCTGCGGGAACCGTTGGACAAGACGTTATCTATGAGGTTTATCCGGAATTGCACCTCGGACACGGAGATTATAGGAGGGCCAATGATGCCTTCACCATGCACATTACCCGGACCCTTCAGAATGCGGAGCATATTAGATTGTCCGATGGGGCTAGGGGGTTGATTAAGAATTACGGGGCCTGGTTCATCCAGTTCCCCACTTTCACTTATCTCAGGATTGATGGATGCCCCGTTGCTCCCTACAGAATGCCCAGGTATCCCACTGACCACATAGTGCTACTGGAGGTCGTAAGACAAATTTGTGAGTTCGACACGGTGGTGAAGAGGGAGAAGCATAAAACTGGTTTTGGAGGTGACTTCCCTCTTGGGATTGGCGTGGATGTGATGTGCCCTTCCATTCAATCAGCTCACACTACGGGTGAGGAATTGGCCGCCTATGGATTCTCTTTCCATTCAAAGAGAATGAATTTTGATATCACCGGAGGGGCACAGAAAAGAGGACCCGGGGAAAACTGACACAGAAGGAATCCGGACAGACCCCGTAGCCCCGGACTGGCTAGAAAAAGAATTAGCAAGGAAGAAATAGGTGATAGTAGAGGACACTCCTCTCGACTGGGATGCAATGTTATCTCAGATTGGAAAAGGGAAAAAGAAGAAGGCTGCCAGGGTAATTTCCCGGATGGAAAGGGATGAAGTGCACAACCGTGTAGTTCACATCGCTACCCTTGTTGCAGATAAAACAAGAGATGAGGTAGCAGGCCAGGATTACAGTGTCCAAACCATTAACCTTGGGCCAGCCTCCCTAGAACAAGACATTGAAGAATTTGAGGGGTCAAGTGCTGTGATTCTGGGTAGATTGAAGAAGGAGACTCAGACGAAGCGAGAACTGAAAAGGGAGAATGAGAGGTTGAGGAAAAGCTTAGAAGAGGTCATGAAACCTCTACAGTCCCTCCATCCGTCCTCCTCTTCTACCCTGGATTTCTGCCGAAGGAAACGATCTCTGGCATAGAGAAGATGAAGGCCTCCACACAAGCTACCACAGACTGGTTGATGAGTGTTCGGACACAAGGAGATGAAGCTATTAAGGAGATCCTGTCTGTTGGAAAGGAGGCAGTCCGAGGAAAAGAGCTGGTGGAAAGCATCCTTTCTCAGGATAAGAATGATGTCGATTCCCTGCTGCAGAAGACAAAGATTATTCTTGGGCATGGCAAGGAACAATTGGGCAAGGATGGAATTCTTCCCTCTACCAGGTTGGATGAACCAGGGGAATGGTTCGAGGCATTGCAGATCAGGCAGGGAGGCCTGAAAAAGATACAGAAACGAAGAAAGTCCATTGATACTGACCTCACTGCAATTTATGATGGTTGCATTGCATTTTTTGAAGTAATGACAGGGAGGAATAAGATGGCTCCTAAGTACCTAAGTTTAGATCAATTGAAGGAATGGTGGCATGAGGTTTATGCCCCAGATTCTGATGAGGTTGTTACTGGCCATATGCTTGACGATGCAACTACATATTTGGTAGTGATAGATAGATACCTGACCAGCAGAAAGGATTGGAAGAGAACCATTGAGCGGTCCAATGAAGGGATTGATTCGATTAAATTACGGCTCAAAGTTTTGCCATTGCCACCTGTTGCTGAGCTGGAGGGAGTTTTCTCGAGGGTCCAAGGGTCACCAGCGCGGAGAAAAGACAAAGGAAGCAGCAGTTAATGTTTATCTCAAGATTTGTGCTTCCCTATTATCATAGGGCATGCATTGGACCGGACTTCCTTGGGGACTGTGCCTTGGCCGACTTGGATGATGGCATTAAATGTGTGCCTTAGTTTGTTTCCTTGGCCGACCTGTTTTGGCGGTTTTTATTATTTTGTAAAAATGTTTGGCTGGGCCGACATGTTTTGAAAAAGAAATTCGATAAATAGGCATTCTTGCCTTATTGTAAGGGTTCAGTTCAGAAGATTTTGATAGTAGATATTAGCAAGAGCAATAGTTAGAGTTTTAGAATTTCTTGAAGCAGATATAATATTTAGAACAGTTGAATTGTTGCAGCATTTGATGATTAATACAATTGAAGGCATTGTGGTTTTCCTGGTGAAATCCTTTGTGTTATCTCATCTCGCATGTTTCTTTTGTTCTATCTTTTACATTGCTTTAAGATCTAGGGTTTAATATTCAGAAATAAATTAGTTTAGTTGGATAAATGGTGTATGTGATTTCATATTTGGAATGTCGGTAGCTATCTTTGGTCTATACTCCCAGTAACTATCTGATTGTAGTAGGCTGGTGAAGTCAACCTGGACCATATATTCGAATGTGCTTAAGTTCGGTTGTAGATGCAGGTCTATGATTTGAAAATCTATATTCCTCAGAAGATTGCACTGTTTCTGTAAGATTGCTTCGTGGGTCGAACAGGAATTGGTTATTTGAGATAGGTCCATTCCAGATATATGTCATTTGCAGTGCTTGTCCTTTCGGTAATTTAGATTTTATCACCTTCCTTGCATCCCTGTCTTTTGCAATTTCTTTATTATTCGGTTAGACTTAGGATTCAAGATCATCATATTGTCAGATCTGATAAGTTGAAAGGGTTCAGTTTGTTTGTAGTAAGGTCCGATTGTGATTACCAGCAATTTCACATTTCATCTGAGTTGTTTTATGCATTGTTATGACCTAACACCCGAGAGACCTTGGGGTGATTTTCAGTAGTTTATTATTGGAAATAACCTTTCAAGAGAGATAGAATATTGCATTCTGTCTGAGTTGTTGCTGTGCAGAAAACACCATCAACAGGACCCTTTGTTGTTGTTGGCAAGAGAGGTGAAGATTCATATTATTTGTAAATTATGACTGGTGAAGAACATGAGTTTCCTATACATGGGCAATTTTTGAAGCACTTTTTCTCTTGAAGAATACAAAGGATTAAGGGTGGTCAATGCATAGACAACTCTTGACATACGTCTCAAAAAAAAATTCTCCATGCACAATAGTTTAGGAAATAAAAGGAATAGGAATTGCCAGTACATGGACAATCCTAAAATTCCTTCATTTAAAATAAAATTTTCTCCATGTATAGTAGTATAGGATCATTTTCATACCATTCCATCTCCATCTCCATTTATTTTCATTCCATCTTTCTCACTAATCCATAACCCTGTAGTTTTGTTTTGCTCATCCAGAGATCTAGATCCTTGCAATGATCTGAAAATCATTCATACCCACATGGAGCCATTGTTGCAACTGTAAAATTTTGAAAATTTTATAGTTGTTTATACTCATAATTTTTCCAAAGAAGCCCATATCATGAGTATAAAATTAATATAATTTTCCCTGTATAAAATAATCACCCATGTTCACGTTAGTCTTTATCGTTTAATCCCATAGAATTCATCTGAGCCTAAGCATTTAAGTGTATAAGTCATATGGACATGAGATGATGCAGGTCTCTCCGATCCATGAATTATTTATACTAATACATATTTTTTTAGTATATCAGAAAGAGGTCAGGAATGCCATACCAATTAAATCTCATTTGAGGATGCACATCGGGAAGATGCAGTTCACAGTCTCATCGACGAAGAGGTTCTATCAGCGAGAAAATTATCATCGGGGTGATATTATTATCAAGCTTATATATGTCTCACCACTCGAAGCACATGGAAATATATCAGCTAGATCAACGCCATCAGAGTAAAATTCATAAAGTCAGCCTGAGACATCCATCTTGTTTTTTCAATGAAGTAGAGGAGGATACTGACATTGAGATAAATGCTATCAGGATGATTTCAATGTGTCCTGTCGACTCTCCATCACATGTCGGTGGAATTGCATCAGTAGAAGTCTTGGTGACATGTTTAAAAGAAATGATCATCATAAAGACATGTTTCATGGTCTCGCCTATGACGAGATTCATTGGCGAAACAAAATTCAACGGGGAGAGATAAGAATGTCATACCGAGTGTAGTTCCATCAGCAAGAAAATTGTCATGTCTCAGTGATCAGAATTAGTGAAGAAAACACATCAAGAGGATTGGCTTGAAGATCTCATCGATGAAGCACAAAAGAAATATCTCGGCAAGATATATACCTTTGGAGTAAGCTTGGGATTGTTTGCCTGACCTACTAAGTCATGAAGATAGGTTTGCATCGGTGGGAGTTTTAGCGATATACTTGAGATTGAAGAAATAACTCTCGAGGAGACATATAACGCCAGTGAAACTGCAGGACATCTTAGCAATACATAATTTCTTGCTACTAAAGAAACAAGTGAATCAAAATAATTATCTGGAAGACTCAAAAAATCAAGGAAACTATAGGATTTATTGGAGAATGTTTAATGAACATTGGTTAAAGCCTAAATAAAAGGATCGCCCAATATTTGAAAATGTCTTTTCGATAAAATTACATGATGTGATAGTGAGAATTTAAAAAAAAAACCTTCTACACTCGTGCTTTAGCTAAAACATTAATGGCGCCACAAAGCATAAGTTATTTCATTAATCAAGAGAAATCAACTGAAAAAATTATTTTGGAATTGGTAGCAGAGGAAGCAAAGTTACGAACGAAAGACTAGGGTATTCTTTCAGCTCAAAGATTTCAAGCAAAATACAATAAGTTCTTTGTACCTTAAATTCTATAATTTTGAAGAATGGAAGCTATCAGCTTAGGAAGATTGAAGGGTAGAAAACATGGGGAAAGTAGTCAACCTAAAGAGAAAAAAATATTGAAATTGAGCCAGAGGGCACTGAGCGAAAACTAAATCAAGATCTTATTGACCAATTACCTGGCTCTAGACCCAAAGCCAAATGATCTGCACAACTTAGGGAAAAAGTAGATAAATTGGATGACAAATGTAAGGTCATAGGTATATTTGGACCCCAATAAGAGGTTATGAGTTGTTTAGTTTTCATTATTATCAGAGGAATCGTTTGAAACACTATGTAACCCATGGAAGCTTAATCTGGGGAAGTTGGTTTGCCCCAATGTATTTGTCAATGTAGAATTGGTGAAATTGTTGGCCACCCATTATAATTCAAAACTTAAAGCCATTTGTGACCCATCCGAGAAACCATTGATACACATATCAGAAGATGCAATAGGAGAGGTTTTTATATTGGAAGGGGTATGTAATGAAAATACCATATGTGAAGAATTAGAGAAGGAATTCAAGAGGATAATCACAATTTATGAGGGTTGGAGGTTTCCAATACACAAAATTAAATAGGGTAGCAAACCAATTCCACTAGAGGATAGTGATGGACTCCCATTTCATGTTGATCTTTTTGAGTCCTATATGAAATACACTTATTTTGTGGTAGGCTAGGTGTTGGGAATGGAATTACTTGAATATATGTTAATTGTGCCCATGATAATTTCAGCAGATGTTCAGTATCACAACTCTAGACCTTTTGACTACGCCTCATACATTTTTAAAGGGCTTAATTTTGGGTTGATGGCAGTAAAAAGTGGAGCCCCTATCTTACATCTTAGGCATTATTCACTATTAATGCACATAGTGTTAGATTTTGGACGTGAGTTAGGATTGTGGCCTAAGGAAATGAGTGTTTCATAGTTTGACAGGGAGGGCCAGTTATTTATAGTTTAGTTATAGACTGTTATTTGGGACAACAAGTTTGCTAACTCTTGTTTTGTACATTTTGTGGAGTATTTTGTAAAACCATTGTATAAATTTTATAATCATCCATGTTTTTATTCTCTTTCTGATGCGATAAAGAGGTTTCTTAGACCTAAGGAATTTAATGGGCCAATTAGTCACAATTGGGGGGACTGGTACTGTTTGGAGGATGCTACCATGATTAGGGTATATGGAATTGAGGATGCCCCATTTATTTTTCCCAAGACAATCCTAGATAGGATTGCTTATTTGGAAATTGTCAGGAAAATGGATTTTTCTAGTGTCATGAATTTGAGCTCTTTTGGTAAGCAAGCTTTTATGCCTAGTACACTATGCTTTGGGGATTTTAATGTGTTGGCTAAGGAAGGATACAATTTGATTCTTGATAAATTACTGCAATACAACATGAAAAGGGGACCACTAAGAAATAATTTTGATCCAGAAGGATATATTAATTCTACTAAACAAAAGATAAATTTTGGAGGGTATCATCATGTACCCTATCAATTTGATGATATGATCAGGAACTTAGAGGCAGAAGAAGTCGAAATGGTGGTTGAAGAATATAACCAAGGGCTGCAAGATACAAAGTTGCTATCTTCTGGAGAAGAGGCTTCCAGGAACAATATGCCACAAAGCCTACCTAACAATATTTCAAGATTGAGGACTCAAGATTACACATGCCCTCCTAGAGAATTGAGTGTTAAAGAAATTTTAGATACAAATGCAAGGCAAGCAGAGTACAAGTCATTTGTAGTAGATAATGAATTTGTGAATTTTTTAAGAATTCAACACATTCTTATATAAGTAGAAAGGAAAATAAATAAGCGAAACAATTGAGAATGTCACACCAAGTAATGAGGAGAAGTTACAAAATGATCTAAAGTTGAGTGTGGAAAGAGAAATGGCAGGTATGACCCCTGAGAAAGGAAGGAAAATGTTAGAAAATGTTGGTGTTATGATATTTTTGGGGTTGGATCTCAATTATGCTTTAGTTTTTGATAGTTTCCTAAAGAATAATAATGTTACACATAAGCTCAACCCAAAGAAAGTGACAGAAGTGTATGCAGGGTCTAAATATAACCTAGATGAAGAATCATTAATTATCTGGGCTTTGTATCCACCTCACATAGAGTTAGTTGTTATTAATAATGAGAAAGAATTTGGGCATGTTATGAAGCTGAAGGTTGGGGAAACTGAACCTATGGAAACGATAGAGATTGGGATCAATGTATCAAAACTAAACAAGGCCCCAATACAAATGTTGATCAAGGAAAAGGAAATGTACAAGATGAATAGTTTGAGAATGCTGAGAGAAAATGACTACCTAAAGGATTTGCTGGGAGTCATGATGGGATCAACCAAGCTGCTAACTCATTGTGAAGGTTCACAGGAAAAAGATCATTGGGAAGGATCAAGTGCATATTCTCAAGGGAAATTTGATGTACTTATAGTAGTATTTAAGAAGAGACAAGCTAGACTAACAACTTGGTTGAATAGGCTCTGGGGAATACACTCACATAATTTTATTGCATTACAAGAACATGAGAGAATAGATGGCAAGATCTGAGAGAAGCTCTAGGAAATAAACCAAAAGGATGTTCCCAACAATGTGGCAATTGAGGCTACAAATCATCTTATAAGAAAACACAAAGACTTCCTTGAAGAGTTGTGAGGGAATGCACATGGGTTAATTGATGCCACTAAGTAGGAATTGACTGAATTCTTTGATGATGGAGGAGGATTGAAAGAAATGACTAAGTGGAAAGATGAAAGTGAATCAATATTGCAAGAGATTTTGAAGATAGCTACCGTGAAAGATACAACATTGGATGAAGCATGCAAACAAAATGAGAAGATGGTGAAAATGGAGATCATAATTCAGAATGCGTTGGGAGATGTAGATACACATGAGCATCGGGACTACTTGGATCACTTGTCAAAGATTCACTTATGGCCTAACAAAGCCTAATTACTTGTTTTAATTTATTATTGTTTAAACATAAAACATTTTTGAAGGGACACGTCCTTTCAAATAGTTGATGTATAAATATCCATTTTTTGGTGACAAAAGGATATAGGAAAATAAGAAAAAATATACAATAGATCATAATGTTTACAACTATGAGACTATGATGCATGTTTGAAATTATGGAGATATAAATGAAAATCATTTGATGTTTTGGCGTATTTCTGGTATCAGTTGTTTGTTGTGTTAGTTGAAAGAATTACTGAAGTTGTCTCCAAGGTTGATGTTTTCTAGTTATTTAAATTGATATATCAAGTGTATATTCAATTTATCAGTGCACACTTGATGTGTCTATATGGTTTGATTAATTGGTTCTTTCAAGGAAAGATTAAATCCTTTTAGTTAATCATAGTAATTAGGGAATCTCATTTGGATCATTAAGAAGAACTTGGTAATTATATTCTTGCATTTTTATACAAAAGTTGTAAACTCAAATTTATATGCCAAGCAATTAGAGTATCTACCAAAAAGAAGTTGCTCTTTTTAGATCTTTCATTTGACTCCATTACACCCAATAAGGCACTAGTCTCTTCCACTCCACCATTTAGTTTTATTCATTTTTTACATCTGTTAAGTGGACATATTAGATTTTAGCCTAGATATTTCTTATACAATTTATACCAAAATAAAATTCATTTATCCACTCTCATTTACCATTGTGGATGAATTACTTTAGGAAATAAAAACAAATCAAATCTACCTCATTCATATAGGTGTACCTGCCTAGGTTTAGTAGCACCTGAAGAGAAGAAGGTCTAAAACCATTTGGCCTTGTCTATTACCCTAAAACGTACCAAGAGTTAGGAAACCTCTTGAGGTATTTTTCCTACATTTTTGAGAGCTAACAGAAGCATCCTCATTTGATTGAGTTGAGTTTTTAGACAGGTGCAGAATCCGGTGGGCTGTCCATTTGATAGCCTTACTCGTCTCCTATTATTCCATAACCATCTCCCCATCAGAGACAACAACAACATAGATCCCCACCCCGAGATGGCCAATAGGGCTGATTTTGTCATGATTTATTTATTGTTTTAGAGACTCTTATGTAGACATTTTATTTTGTATATGAATTCATTAGCCCAACTAAGGCCTCATATATATATATATATTGTATATTTGGATATCACACATGATACTTGATGATGTATATGACATTCTCATTTTTGATGATATATGAGATATACCATATTTTTATGTGGCTTATTATGTGTGATGAGATTCTTATAGATGATTATGTATGCTATATTTGTTGATGATTTATGCATGCTCATGTTTTGTATTTTTCAGATGTATTTATATGATATGGATGAATGCATGATTTATATATGTATGTGAGGATGATATATGATTTATGCAATGGATGATGATATATGATGTATGCGATGGATGATAATATATGGTATATGATGTTTTTGATTTTATTATGGTCGTGATATGTACTAATGAATTTGTGGATATAGGATGCATGTGGTACAAGTGATATTGTGATGATGGATGGAGCTGGTAGTTAGAAGAAGTGTTAGTATGATTTTAGAGATGGATAGAGAATTGATGTTGTTAGTTATTGATGATTTTTTCATTTTCTTTCATAGAGACTTCATATTTTTAACAATCCTTATTGATGTAGCAAATAGACATGATGCACTAGGGTATTGATGACCAAGGTGGCATTGTATCCATTGCATGGAATTTGACTCTACAAAGAAAGAATATTCTTGCTCATACCACACATACGGAAACCCTGTTAGAGTGTATGGGTGAGAAGTTTCAAAAAACTTAATACCATTTACACAAAGAGGTATGGAGTACCTAACATGCAACTGCTACAAAAATTACCTCAAAATGATTTCCACACATAGAACAAAGAAAGTATTCATCGTGGTAGTATCACAAAAATATCTAACAAATAGAACAAATAGAAATCAATGATCAATATCTCCATTCCTTCCTCTCTAAATCCTTATGGATATCCATGAGAGATCATGGGAATGTGATATTAAGATAAATAAAAAAGATAAATAATGCTACAATATCACTTGTCATAATTGTTTGATGTTTAGGATGTTATCCATTAGTGATGTCTATAGTAGGATCATTTTATTCATTAAAACATACGTTAGGATGTTGATGATGAATTATCAATAGGTAGGTAGTGAATACTTAGGCATTGTTATAGTCTAATAGTGATCTAGCCATTTCAATCTTTACTTTGGAAGTTTTGATTTTGATGTTTGTTTTGCCTATCAATTTCTTTGTCAAAGGTTGAAGGTGATGATTGTTTATTATGAATGGAAAGTTTATTACATATGGGTGACAATGGAGATGGGACTTTTAAGGTTTTTCTAATTATTTGATGTTCTTTTTGAAATTTATGAGAGATTTAGAGAAAATTAGGGGGACCTAAAGGGACTGACCTAGGGCCTCGGGGGCTAATCAAAGATTAGCCTTGCCTATGTGATGAACGTAGATACATTGTAGTTTAACTGTATTGAGTGACACTAGTTTTGGAGTTTTTTTACTCTTTACTAATGTTTTGGATTTTGATAAGATATTTGAATGCTTTTATTTTGGGGGACTAACCTAGGGCCTCAGGGGCTCATCAATGATGGACTTGCCTATATTATACACATAGAGGCTCATGGTTCACTTCTTTTGACTCGATGTGGCTTGTCTAGGGATGGCATACAATGTATTTGGGACTTTGATGTTTTAAAAATTATTTTTGGATTTTGTTATGTTTTCTAGATGGTTTTTATTTTGATAGTATTTGATTGGATGATGGGATGAACAAGGATCTAATCTACCACCTATTTTAGAAAGTTTCCCCTAGTTTGGGGCAAGATTACATTTATTAAGGTAGATGGATTTTGATAGTGCAACAAGGTTCAACACTTGATTATTTATTGACCCATAGTTGGATACATGTTTTATTATGGGATGGATGGAGTGGACGTGACTGACAGTATCGATGGATAGAGATGCAAGAATTATTCAAATGTAGCACCTATTTACTTGGTTTTCACTACGGTACTAGTCCTAGAAGCACCATAAGGTGGTTTTTACTTAAAGGAAATTTTATTTATCTTTACTATTTTTCTTATTTTTTTCCTTTTTTTACTTTTTTTATCTTTTCTACTTGGGATATTCTAATGCGCTTAAGTGTAAATTTTTTTGAGATGGCTTCTATTTAGAGGTTTTGCTAAAGGTTCTCCTTCAGGAGTAGCCAACTAATATGCTCTAGAGCCATAGCTTGTTGTTATGATGAAAGGACCCAACTAGGTTGGTTCAAACTTACCCTTCCCATCCTGATTTAGCTAGACCTTTTGATTTTATTTCAGTACCAAGTCACCAACTTGAAATTTATGTTCTTGATCTTCTTATTATAGCTTCAGTTGAGCTGATTCTGATAAACCTAGAGATGCTTTAATGCACTCGAACCTCTTTCATATAGAAGTCCTAGCTCATTAAGTTTGGACACCTGATATTCCTCATTGTTGTGTTGGAATATGGCTTCTAGTGTTGTCATTGATGGCAACCTAAGTCATAATTCTGGTCTGCAAATTAGAATTTGTTCCTATCGGCAGGCAGAGTGAAGAACAAAATTTTATTGGAAGTGTGAATAAAGAATAGGGTATTTGGTTAGTATGCCAATCTGTTTGCTTCACTGGATTATCATTTTAGGTTGTGGATCTTGTGGAAGGTTCTTGAGCATCTATTTTATCTTATTGTTAAGTTATGTGTTGTAGCATTAATCAATGTATGAGTTAGGAGATCTGACGGGATGATTTTTTTGTTTATTCGCTCATGGTGGCCAACTTGGTGAATATAGAATGTTGTAGATGTATAAGGAGTAATTTTTTAAATATTTCTATGTTCAAATATTTTATTTTGGGTCCTAGCATAACTATTGAAGTTGTGAAAAACAACCTTATAGACCCTGAAGATCACATGCATGAAAATACCCTATCACAGAAAGAAGACATTGGAGACAAAAAGGAAAAGGTGCTTTGAAAGCTAAAAATGTATTAATCAGAGAGAGAGTTTAAAATAAAATGATCAATCCTTATAAAAGGAGATTGTGCAACCCTAAAGAAACCTTAATAGGTAGACATTTAATAATTAATATAATTATTAAATGTCACAATATGCAAAATAAAGTGAAATCTTAAGAGAGGAATAAAGGTGACTTAATTAACATAATTAAGTTAAAACCTTTACTCTAACAATCCCCCTTAAGATGAGCAAGAGTGTAGCTACAAACATGTGTAAGAAAGCAAAGGTAACTACAATTCATGAAAGCAAAAAATGGTCCCAACAACTAGGCCTGATCAGGTACCTGAATACAACCAAATCTCTGTAAAGTGGAGAAAGGGAGAAAACCTCATGGGAACAAAACTCCCCCCCAAAAGAGAGAAAAGAAAATAATGAAATTCTCTAATGAAAGAAGGATAGGAGGTGGATTACATGATACCACCCATAGACAACTTCTATCATATAAGTACATATACAATGGTCTCCATAGGAGAGATATAAAGAGACAAGAAGGCCCACCCACAATGAAGAAACTCTTGTCGCAGTGGTAGATGCCTGATGTAGAATCCAAAAAGAGATCCTTAAGAGATAGATAATATTCCTCCCCTTGGGAAGAAATGGATCCAAAGGATGATGTTGAAGAAACCCTATGAAGAGTGATGAACCAATCTGTCTCAAGATGTGTGCCATGATAGGTTGCTAAAGAATCTCTCTGTTTCAACTGAGACAAGTGATGCCAAATCCAAACTGATGTGGAGAATCCTGAAATGCAACCTCTGAATGCAGGAATAATGGTGGGCATACAATGATAACCTGACTATCAAGGTAGAGGAGATGAATGTCCACAAAATAATCCTCAAGATCTGTAGTGTGAGACTCAAAAATTAAGAATGTGTCTACAAGATAAGAATCCCATGATGTAGCAGATACTGAGTGACCAAGATGGTCATGATGTTGAACTGAATCAATAGGGGCCAATGTGGTGATACTAATGTTATCAGGAATAATGGATGATACATGTATAATCTCAATTTGAATAGTAGGAACTGTGAGACAAGCTTCTAATCCATTGGAACATGTAAAGGTGTCTAAATTCTCAAGCTCCTCTAAAGTATCATGATCAAAGGGTGTATTATCTCTCCAAGTAATGGGTAAGAGACAATCTGAAGTAGGATCCTCTAGAAATGGAGAGATATTGGGGTCTCCATAGATCTCCCAAAGATGTGTCCAAAGTGGGTGGGGACAGTCAATGTCCGATATAGCCCACATAGTTTTATCATCAACACTAGACAATATAAGTCCTACTATTTGATCTCTAATGATATCCCAAGCTAGTTTTCCCTCTGAAGTGGCTGGTTCAGGTATGAGATCATACAAGTAAGGAAAAATATTAAGCCACCTACAATGTGTAAGTATTCCTTTGCCCATGACTCATAATTACCCCATTCCAGAATTACAACTGAAGGGTGAGTAGAAAAACCCATGATAACTCTTCAAATTAAAAAATCTGAGAAAAATGACTTTACAGCATGTAGATCAAATGAAATAGAGCCTAATGACACAAACAAGAGGTTCCCAAGTGCCAAAATGTCCAAGTAATTAAGTAAACTATGAAAACACAAAATGCTAAATACAATATACATGGGATAGAATCTGGGAAAATAAGTCTGATCATTGTGTAGATCACTGAACGAGCTTTCCAACACCTATTCATTTGTGAAAAATGGAGCTCAAATGCAAAAGTTATGCCTCCCGGAGTGAAAACAACAACTATTGGCTTTGACAGGAAAAAAAAGAATCAAAAATCAAAAATCAATAAATCAAACCTCCACGACTAGATAGAGCATCAAACCATCTTTTTGATGATATCTTGTTTTCAAAAAAAGGAGATCGTATGCCCGATTTATGCTTGATTTTGTGAAAGTGCTCAAATCTACCCAATAAGGCCTTCTGCAGCCCTCAGGGGCTCAAAAATAAAGCCCCTAGTCGCCTGGGTGAACCAAGGGGCTGGAGCTCAGGGGCTGGTGGTAGAGCCCTTGGTCACCGATATGACCAGGGCTAGGGGCTCAGACCAGCGGGGTGTTGGTTTTCAGCTCTTGGACATCAATAAGATCGGAGCTAAGCTAGCGGGGGCTAAAGGCATTGGGCGGAGCTCGGGCTAAAGCCACTGGTGGCGGTGTTGAAGCGGTGGCCATCAGGCAGAAAATGGTTGGCATGACCTTCTAAATGGGCAGTGCTAATTTTATAGCACTTTTTTTATTTTTCTAATGGTTTTTTTTTTGAAATTTGTGCCTCAGGAAGTGAGCTGGGGAGGTCAAACAACCTCTCTGGCTAATTTTTTTTTGCATTTTTTTCAACTTTCTCTAAAATTGACGAAATGAAAGGCATTTCTGGGGTTTTTGGGCACTCTGATCATGATGGTGATGTCTGTTTGGCCTAAGAAATGCACAAAAAATTAGGCTACCCCCAAATCTACAAAAAATCAACCTAGCTTGAAACCCTTGCATAGAAGAAAACGTTGTGAGAGAATATCTTCAAATCACAAATAGGAAGCCACAAGTCTAGAGCTTTGATACCATGTTGAAGTTGTGAAAATCAACCTCACAGACCTCGAAGATCACCTGCATGCAAATAACTTGTCATAGAAAGAAGACATTGGAGAGAAAAAGGAAAAGGTGCTATGAAAGCTGAAAATGTATTAATCGGAGAGAGAGTTTAAAATACAATGATCAATCCTTATAAAAGGAGATTGTGCAACCCTAAAGAAACCCTAATAGGTAGACATTTAATAATTAATATAATTATTAAATGTCACAATATGCAAACTAAAGTGAAATCTTATGAGAGGAATAAAGGTAACTTAGTTAACATAATTAAGTTAAAACCTTTACTTTAATAATAACATTAGCCAACTTTGATGGGTACGCATCAAATATTAAATGTGAATTCAGCCAACTATTGGAGAATACTTTTATTTCATTGAAGCTGACATAAAGCGACTAAATCCTTGATAGTAGATATATATGTAAGTTTGTGAAATTCTTTTTGATGAATCGGTGTGAAGAGCAGAGAAGATGTGTATGCGAATATCAGAAGATTAGTTTAGTGAATTTTTCTTGTGTAAAAGAGAATTTTTGTGAAGCGAATTAAGGCAGAGCAGAGTGAAGTGTAGAATCAGATAGAAGGTGTAGAATATGATCTAATAACTTCAGCATAACTGATACCAAACATTTGTAGATGCTAATTTCTTAGTTCAACCTTTTGTTGTAATCTAAACATTTTGTAAGGTAATGAGCCTTCCTTCTTTTGAGTAGTGAGCTCTAGGCAGTGTGCCTGAATGCATGTGCATTCCCTTTTTCTTCATACTTTTAACGGAGTATAAATTATGGATTAATCTCCACTGTGGTTTTTCCCCTAACAGGGTTTCCACGTAAAATTCTTGGTGTTATGGTGTTTTGCTGGTTTCCTTCATGTGCTTGCATCTTTACTTTTGTTGAAATGTTGTAAATGGTTTAAGATCTGAATTGAAATTCAAATATTACTGAACACTGATTCACCCCCCCTCTCAATGTTCCTTAAGTCCAACAATTGATATCAGAGTAGGTTCCTCTGAATAAGTTTAACAGTGTGAGGTGGATGTTGGAATGCAATGGACTCTAGTAGTCTTCAACAAAAAAATTTGGTGGCACTTGATGATCTTGATCAATCTAAAGTAGAAGTCATGGAATTAAAAGAAAATCTTGAGGATGCTGAAAAATTCATTCAATCATTGAAGGATAAATCAATGAGTCAAGAGAAAAGAGGAAGGAACTATGTGATTAGTTGAACCAGAAAGAAAGTAAAAGCTTGGAAGATGTTCACCTGAATCAGACCCTAAAATAAATAACTGAAGAATGTGAAAAGCTTTCTAGAGACAATGCTTCTCTAAAGCTTGAGATGGAATCTATGGTGATGAGGCAAACTAAGGAGATTGAAGCAAAAATGAAGAATGAGGAGAATTTGGCCTAGTCCTTAAAAGAAATATCTGAAGAATGCCATAGAGTTAATAGTGGATTCATTCAACTAGAGATTGAACTACAACAATCTAGAAATAATGAACAAGAGCTTGAAAGACAAATAGTTATTCTCAGAGATGAACTCACTACTGCAAATGAATACAAGGAAAATTTTTAGATCAATTCTACTAAGCTTGATGAGTTGGCTAAAGGACAAAATGATACAAATGAAAAGTAAGGGCTTGGATATGTGAAGGGAGAAAGCTACGGATATGAACATGAGGATTCTAGACAAAGAAATAAGATGAACAAAGGAAGAAGGCATCTAGTAAGACAACCCAATGCTCAAAATTTTAATGGTCGCTGCTTTGCTTGTGATAAAATTGGTCATATGGCTTTTGAGTGTAGAAGTAAAATAAGTTCAAGTAGTCCATCATTTCCCAGTCAGTGTTTCAGTTGCAACAAGTTTGGTCATATGTCAATTGAATGCAAAAGTATGTCTATTAATGTAAGGAATGTTAAATGCTACACCTGTGGAAGATTTGGGCATATTGATAATAAATGTAGATCAAGAGGAAATCAATGGAATGAGTGGTATAGACAAAGAAATCTTGTGTGTTACAATTGCAACATATTTGGTCACATTGCAAAATTCTGTAGGAACAAAAACATAGATAGAAGAGGTTCAGTATACAAAGGTAAAATTTCACAAAAGGATGATAAAGGTAAAGGTAAAGTAACTATCAAAGAGATAAGAGATCAGATGAAGAAAACATGGCTAAGGAAGAGTTAATCTGATGAAGGAAATAAGCCCGCACCAGAAGCAATTTCTGGTAATTCCTCCAAAAGTTGATCTTAGGCCATTGGCCTAGGGGGAGTTTTTCAAGAAAATCCTTTGCCCCCATATCAACAGTTGGCATTGGAATGCAGGAAGTTTTCAATAGCTATGCCAATATATTTCAAATGTATCGGTGATCATTTGTGTAGATATTTTGAGAAGTAGAAGGTTCGTAGATGAATTCTTCTTTTGCTGTCTGAGAGAACAGAGTATCTAAAACTCCTAGCGAAAAACATTTAATGTAGTAAAAAGGTTAGGTGTGAAGTTATGAAAAGGGTATTTGGAACCCTTCAGCATGCATTAAAGAAGAATAGAAGGAGAGCCTTTGGAGTAGAATTTCGAAGTAGCAAAGTCATTTCGGAAGAAAATTCATTAGGTATTTCAATTGATTACTTAATTTGGTGTTCGATAGAAATTTGTTGAGTATAAAAAGAAAAATGAAGCAAATCAAAGGAATTGTGATTTTAGATTAATATAGCAGTGAGAAGATTAGGGATGTGAGAAATTTGTTGTCGGCTGATGAATTGAAATAGCTTGAAGGTTTGAAACACAAAAGTTTGGACATTTGGAGTGAATTTCCATACTTTGATAGCACGAAAGTCGTTAGGTTTATCTTGAACAGATTGAATAATGACATTCTAACTCTGGATAAACCCTATCTCATTTCGAAAGAGGTAATCAATAATTTAACTAGATTATGCAATATTGGGGATATTTATAAAAAAAAGTCGATTTAGAACAAGGAGGTCGAAACCCTAACCATAGTGACTAGAAATTAGAGGGCTTTGATAATTTCGACGATCAAAGATCTGATAACAAGGTACATTGAGCATGAAATTTCATACAAAATATTTTTCAGAAACAAGGCACAACTTCGGCAAGTGCAGTTTATATCTCTCATAAAATGATAATGGAGGATCATGATTTTGATATGTGTGGTTTGCTAAAAGATCAATTGACGAAAAATGTGCAACTAACAAAGGAGGTAGATTACCCCTTCAGGTTTGGTACCCTAGTCATATGTCTTGTGATGTATTTTTGAGTTGCTTGACACAAAACAATAATGTTGTCTGGAAATAGAATGAACTGGTTTGTAAATAGATTTTTGAACACTCTAATACTTTGGAAAATTGTGAGCAAGAGTATGCAAATTTCTTTAAAGAATTGCTAGGGAAGTTTGGAGCAATTAGTATTTCCATTCCAGTAATAGTACTTGAAGTTGGATCTTCTTCCAGTGAGATGGAGAGGAAGAAGAAAAGAGCACAAGAGATTGTTGATTACACTCCTCTGGCACACAAGACTCCAAAAATTGAAGGAAAAGGTAAAGATCTAGTGATTGTGGACATACCAGATGAAGAATATGATGAGTACACTCCAAGAGAAGAACCAAAATCAGTTCAACCAGTTGTAGTTATAGCAAAAGGAACTGAAGAAGGTGTTTTATCCAAGGTAAAGATACTATAGCTTGTTCAAGAGAAAGATGGGATGTAAAAAATTGTTGATATATGGTTTGAGAGACCATCTTATGAGTAGGACCCGATTGAAAGCACACTAAGTACTTATTTTGTGCACAACAATATTGGTTTGGAGAGTTTGTAGAATGTGTTTCCTGAAGAGATTATTGAGTGCATTAAGGATGCCATGGTCTCTAAGTCTCAGGATAGGAAAGAGGGAGAAATAATTCTACATCTGAAGGAGAAGTTCAGGCTATCTCTCACCATGCTAAAAAGGAAAATGAATGTGTTGAGGCAATGCATAAATACAACCAATAGCATCTACAACTATTATCTTCATTAGCCTCATGCAGTTGGGAAATACAAAGATAATCTAGAGTAGATTGAATTTGAGCTAAAAAAAATTGGTCAGGATTATAACATGTTTTAGGATTAGGATGGCACATTCAAGAAAAGGATTCAAGTGTTGCAGTTTGACTATACAAAAGTTTTGTTCACCAGAAACAACCTTGTGATGCCTTTTGGAAATTGAAGGATTTAACTGAATGTAGGTTGGAGCAGTTGATTGAGGTTCTAAGGAAAGGAGAGAAATTAGAAGAGGAAATCACAATTCTAGAATCTCTTATCTAGATTATAAACTTGACATAAAAAAACAACAGCTTGATCCTAATCATTGGGATTGCAGTGGAAGCTTGGAGGATATTTCTTTTAGAAATGAAAGATAAGTACAAGATAATTTTCTGACTCGAATGGAATTTGTATTTCTTCAAATTTTGATGAAATTTTTGAAAGGGAGAGAGAATGCAGTGAAAAGTGTGTTTGTCATTGATGTCAAAGTGGGAGAGAGAGTAGTGAAAAATGCCTTATCACTCTAAGGAGGAGCTGTGTTTTGAAGTTTTGAAATTTTGCAGCGTAATCATATTGGTTCTGACACTTAGTCATTTTTCACTAAGTGTTGCCATCAATGCCAAAGGGGGATATTGTTGGCATATGGATTCTAGTGTTGTCATTGAATGTAACCTAAGTAATTATTCTAGTCCGCAGATCAGAATTCGTTCCTACCAGCAGGCAGAGTGAAGAACAAAGTTTTACTAGAAATGAGAATGAAGAACAAGGTATCTAGTTAGTATGCTTCATTGGATTATCATTTTAGGTTTTGGATCTCGAGGAAGGTTGTTGAGCATCTATTTTATCTTATTGTTAAGTTTTGTGGTTTCGTATTAATTAGTGTATGAGTTAGGAGATCTGACAAGATGATTTTTTTGTTTATTTAGTCATGGTGGTCGACTTGGTGAATGTAGCATGTCGCAGTTGTATAAGGAGTAATTGTTTAAATATTTATGAGTTTGAACATTTTCTTTTGGGACCCAACATAACATTAGATGACTTTGATGGGTATGCATCAAATATTAAATGTGAATTCAGCCAACTATTGGAGAATATTTTTATTTTGTTGAAGCCAACATAAAGTGACTAAATCCTTGATAGTGGATATATATGTAAGTTTGGTTAATTCATTTTGATGAATAGGTATGAAGAGAAAATAAGATGTGTGTGTGAATATCAGAAGATTAGTTGAGAGAATTTTTCTTGTGCAGAAGAGAATTTTTGTGAAGCAAATTAAGGTAGAGCAAAGTGAAGTGCAGAATCAGACAGAAGGTCTAGAATATGATCTATGAGTTTCACTAGAACTGATACTAGGCATTTGCAGATGCTACTTTCTCAATTCAACCTTTTGTTGTAATCCAAACATTTTGTAAGGTATTGATCCTTCCTTCTTTTGAGTAGTGAGATCTAGGCAGTGTGCCTGAATGCATGTGCATTCCCTTTTTCTTCATACTTTTAACAGAGTATAAATTGTGGATTAATCTCCACTGTGGTTTTTCCCCTAATAGGGTTTCCACGTAAAAATCTTGGTGATATGGTGTTTTTTTGGTTTCCTTCATGTGCTTGCATCTTTACTTTTGTTGAAATGTTGTAAATGGTTTAAGATCTAAATTAAAATTCAAATATTCTTGAACATTGATTCACCCCCCCTCTCAACGTTCCTTAAGTCCAACATGTTGACCATGCCTTTTAGGGATACTCTTAATGAAGGGATCTCAACTTTGATAGATAGGATTGCTTGAGATCTATAGACCAAGGAAAAATGTGTCACACCCGTGGGTGTGCAAATGCTGGTTTGGTAAGCCCATAAGGTTGGGTTTAGTTGTAAATGCCAATCACGACCAATGTCATTAATAGTATTTTTCAATATTTTTCAGAATGGTTTCATTGGATGTTTTAGCTTGACCATTTCCTTGGGGATATTATGGGTTAAGAATCGGTGTTGGATGGAGAAATGTGAACAAATTTCACAAACATCTTGGTTCTTGAATGGAGTTTCATTATCTCTTATGATAGTTTCCAGAATTACATACCAATAGATCAAATAATTCAAGATAAACTTCTATATTTGTTTCCCTATGATGTAGGTTAGAGGAATATCCTCTATCCTCTTTGTAAAGTACTAAGTTATAGTTATAATGAATTTTTTCCCATTGGATGAAGTAGGAGATATATTGTGTATCAAGTCTAGTCCCCGCTATGAGAAAGGACTTGGTGTAGTTATAGGTCATACCTCTTGTGTCGGTGTGTGAACAAGATCACTATGATATTGACATAGAGGACACTTCCTTAAGTAATGAATGGATTCTTGGTCCATTGAGGGCCAATAATACCTTGTTCTTATTAGCTTCTGTACTAAATTAGGTCCACTAGAGTGAGACCCAGAAACACCTTCATGCACTTCTTGTAAGGAGGTTTGTGATTTGTCTACATTGAGACATTGGAGTAATGTGCCATCTAGACTTCATCTATATAGGGTATCTCCTAGGATGGTGAATCGAGAAGTTCTACGAAAAAATATTTTCTTAAATGGTTTGTCATTAAGTTAGGGGGTATGATCTCATGTTTTATATAAGCAAACATGTCTTGGTACCACAAATATTTTGGACCAACAACATCACATACAATTTTTGATTTCGGGTTATCAAATTTTGGTATAAGTAGTTGCTCCATGAGGAATTCATATTTGGGAATGTGTTGGGGTATTTACAGGAGTGAATCTATTGTTGCCATAGAATCAGTTACTCTGTTGTTGATTTTGGGAACCTGTTCAAAAGTGATGACCATAAAGTACTGATTGAAGCTATCCACCATTCTTTTGTATGGCATGAGATTTTCATCCTTCATCTGGTATTCATCTTTTACCTATCTTATGACTAGCTGAGAATCACCATAGACTTGTAGTTCCTTTATCTTTCATTCTATGACCATCTTTAGTCTAGTGATGAGTTCTTCATATTTAGAAATATTGTTACTAGATGGAAAGGTGATCTTCTAAGCTTTGGGTATACTATCTCCCTATGGTGTGAGAAATAGGATACCAGCCCTTGTGCCATGTTGAGTGTGGGATTCATTGAAGTACAAGGTACAACAAATTGACTAATTGGTTAGAAATATGCTTTCATCTAGAAACTATGATACTAGAGGCTGATGATCTTACATTGGTGCATTTGTTAATTGATCAGCTATTACTTGTCCCTTTATGGATTTTTTGACAATGTATTCTATATCAAATTCACTAAGTATCATTACCCACTTAGCAGTCCTCCCTATTAGAGATTCCTTTTCCAATAGATACATTAAGGGATCCACTTCTGATATCAACTTTACTTGTAGATGTTTAATATGTAGTGTTTAAGCTTTTATATTGCAAAGATGACATATAGACATGCTCTTTATATGGGTGTATATTTTAATTCATATCTCACCAGGGTTCAGCTGATATAGTATACTGCTCTTTCCTTGTTATTTCCATCCAATTATGCTAATAGAGCTCCTAAAGTGATAATTTTTCTAGATACATATAGGATCATTTCCTTATCCTGAATTGGAGGCATTAACACTGGAGGAGTGAGAAAATAACACTTGACGTATTGGAAAGCCTAATTACACTTGCCATCCCATTTCGATGTTATGTATTTATGTAACAAATGGGTGAATGGATGGTGTTGAACAAGACAACTGAGAGGGGGGGTGAATCAGTTGTAACAAATTTTAACCTTTAAGAACTTCCACTAGAGATTAGATCAATTATCATTCACAAATATTTTACTCTCCTAATGTGATTAATCATTAAGTGTAGAAGTAGAAACTGAAAAAAAATCACACACACAATAACACAAGATTTACGTGAAAACCCCAATAAGGGAAAAATCACAGTGAGGATTAGCTCACAATATAGAGAATATCAAAACTGAATACAAAGGCTCACTACCAAATCAAGACTTACTGTCTGGATAAGGACTCACTATCTAACAAGGGTTAACCACTTAGAGTGCTTGCTGCCACAAAATTACAAAGATGATAGAAGATATTTTTTTACAGATATAAAACAATCTCAATGCAATATATATTTCCACCAAAACTCACTCACACACTTATAGATATGCTTGAATGATAGAGTATACCTTCATCTCACTAGTTTCAAAAACTCAACAATTAAGTTTTGCACTAATCTGCACAAACTTGCATACACTATTTCACATCTATCCCACATCTATCTTGGTCTTGCATCCATCTATCTTAACTTATATTTATACCATCTTCAACTTTGAAACTCATCCAATTTCAGCCATACAACATTTGCATTTACAAATTCAAATTAGGTCGATGCCAAAACATTCTATGGTGGAATTAGAATGAGGGCGGCCCAAACACACACTTCAACAAGCTTCCATAAACTTCGTAAGTAGTGTTTAAACACAAGGTTAGCCAAACCATTATAAAAAAACATAAATAAATTAAGCTCACACAACCTTAGCACCATCCAATCTTTCTAGATAATAGAATTAACTTTGACATGATCTCTTCAACTTATCCTGAAAATCATAAGACATAAAATTTGAACAAGAAGAAATTTGGAGCAACTACATTTCTTCTAGACCTCAACCAGATACATTGAAAAGCATGGTTCACGATTGGTGAACATAACTTGCATAGTACAACAATCCAGAAACCCAAAACCTAGATATAATAGCTTCCAACAACCATGAACAATACCTCAGATCCTTACTAGCATAACATCACATTTCAGAGAAAAACCTGGAGCAAACAATGAACACCTATAACCATCCTTTAGTACAATTTTCTTAATACCCTTGACATATACAACCAATATACATGACAATAGCAACCAGTTGACAAATTAACTCGTTGAAATCAATGAAAATGCTTTCATACTTGCAACAATCTCCCCTTTGTCATTGATGGCAACACATGATGTGAAAAACCATCAAAGAGAACAAAACAGCTCTAAACACTACTTTCTCATTATTTTTTTTTCTCCCCCTCAGTAGATACTCTTTTTTCACATGATTCTTTTCCTTTTCACATCTTCCTCTCCCCATTTGACATCAATGGAAAAGGAGAAATATTTTTTACATTAATTTCCCATTTGACATTAAAAACAAAATATTCTTTCAATTACAACACGACACTACCTACTCCTTCTAAGAGGTAGCCACCAAAAAATCAATCCAAAAGAAAGATAGATCCATAGATCCATTGGAGTGATGCATCTTGATATGCATCTAGTTCAAGAAAAGAGGGGAAATAACCCCTAACTTCTCTTGGAGATACTCAAAAGTATCTTTAGGAAGAGCCTTCATAAATATATGAAGAATTTGATCCTTCGTAGGTACATACTAAAGCTTTACTTCATTTTCCACAACCTTCTCTCTCAAAAGGTGACACCTGATAGATATCTTCTTTTTCCTTAAGTTCATCAACAGATTCTTTGAAATTTTAATTGTACTTGTATCACAAAAGATAGAAATAGGATCATCATATATTACTATGATATCTTTCAATGTCTGTTTCATCCACACACTTGTGTATAGCAAGATGTTGAAGAAATATACCCACCTTCAATAGTAGATAAGGAAACTTAATCTTTCTTTTTATTTAACCAAGTCACCAATCTGCAACCAAGAAAGAATGCACCACCACTTGTACTATTTTTGTCATCTACACAACTTGTAAAATCTACATTTGTATAACTGCTTAATATAAAATCAATATCCCTAGGATAACACAAGCAATAATCCAAAGTGCCATTCAAATATCTAAATATCCTTTTAACAACAACAACATGTGTTTCCTTAGGTTCTTCTTGAAATCTAGCCACAAGACAAACTACATGCATAATATCTAGTCTAGTAGCAGTTAAATACAACAAACCTCCAATCATAGATCTATACTTGCTCTAATCAGCCTTAGGTGAATCATCATATTTTCTCAATTTACAACTAGTCACCATACGAGTGCATACCAGTTTGGAACCATCCATCCCAAACTTCTTCAACATCTCTTTCAAGTATTTTGATTATGAAATAAAAAATCATTTTTCTATTTGATTGATTTGTAGCCCAAGAAAGAAATTCATCTCACCAAACATAGACATCTCAAACTCCTTTTGCATCTCTTCAACAAAATTTTTTCACATTGTTTCATTTCCTCCAATGATAATGTCATCAACATATATTGCTACTCTCAAGATCTTGTCATTTTTAATTTTGAAATACAAATTACTATACGTCATACCTTTATTGAAACCTTGTTGAATCAAATATCTATCTAACCTTTCATACCAAGATATAGAAGCTTGATTTAATCTATATAAATCCATTTTCAATCTGCAGACCATACCTAGTTGATCTGATAACTAAAATCCTTTCAGTTGTTCCATGTAGACTTCTTCCAATTCACCATTCAAGAATGCAAACTTTACATCCATTTGATAAAATTTAAAATCTTTATGAGTAGCAAATGTGAAAAAAAATTGATAGCTTCAATCCTTTCCACTAGAGCAAAGGTCTTCTGAAAATCTATACCTTCTACTTGTAACTCTTACACACAAGCCTTGCTTTATTTCTCACTACTTCTCTGTTCTAATTCAACTTGTTTCTAAATACCCATTTTGTTCCAATTATGATCTTATCTACTAGGCTAGGGACTAATTTCCAAGTTTGATTCTTCTCAATCTACATAACTTCTTCTTCCATAGCTTTCATCCAATGCTCATCTTTACATGCTTCACTTATGGTCTTTGATTTAACTTTAGAAAGTAAGCACAGATTTATTTAACCAACACTAGTAGCTCTGCTTCTTGTCAATACACCTTTCCTCTTCTCTCCAATGATTTGATCTTTTGAATGATTATTTTGCACATATTTAGGTATCTTTGTGGATACCACTGGAGCTTCTTCTTCATTCTACTTTTCCTATTCTTCCACAACTTTTTTGACTTCTATATAATCAAGTTCATCATATGCATTTCCATCAACTTCAACTGAATTCTTCAATGATTCATCCACCTTGGTATTTGTTCTCTCTATAATCTTTCTTAGTCTTTTATTGAAAAATTTGTAATATTTTCTTCTGGTATAACATCCAAGGAAGATACCTTCATCACATTTAGCATCAAACTTCCCTAGATTTTATTCATCCCTTCTGATATAACATTTGCTTCCAATTACCTTGAAATACTTAACAGTAGGAATTATTCCACACCATAGCTCATAGGGGGTCTTAGTACTATTAGCTTTTTCTTGAAATTGATTGAACACATAAACAATAGTGTGAATAGCTTCTCTCTAGTAAACTTTCTGTAGGCCAACTTTAGTAATCATTGATCTAGCAACTTCTTGAATCATTATGTTCTTTCTTTCAACAACTCCATTTTGCTGAGGAGTTCTATGAGTAGATAACTATCCTTTTATTCCATGAACTTCACAATACATGTTAAGCTCATTCAAGGTGAATTCACCACCTCTATTAGACCTCAAGCATTTTATTCTCAAATTTACTTCATTCTCTACCATAGCCTTAAATGTATTGAATCTATCTACTACATCAAATTTCTCTCTAAGAAAATTAACCCATGTATATCTAGAGTAATCATCAATTAGAAGCATAAATTACCTTTCACCTTGTATAATTTTCACTGTTTTAGGACCACAATTATCTGTATGAATCAAATATAGTAGTCTGACCTAGTAGATTTTTCTTTTGATCTAAAGTATTTTCTCGCTTGCTTTCCAAACTGACAATTTTTACAAACAACATTAATAGGATTTTTAATCCTCAATAAATCTCTCGTAGCTTTTACAACAATTATTCTTGCCATATTATCAAAATTCACGTGACACATTCTCTGGTGCCATAACCAACTGTCATTAATCTAAGTCATAAAGCATGTCCATCAACACCCTTAAGTTGATATATATTTCCTTCAGACTTGTTTCCTACAACAATCATTGTTTCAGATCCTTTCCTAATTTCACATGTCTCATCCTCAAATAAGAGATTATATCCCTTAATATACATATGTCCAATACTCAAAAAAATATGCCTTAAAACCTTAATATAGTAGACATCATCAGTATTATGCTTGCCATCAAAACTTACTTAACCTATCCCACAAATCCTAGCACTAGTATCATCTCCACACTTATCTAAGCCTCCATCATATTTTTAATTTTAACAAACTTACTCTTATCATCGTTCATGTGATGTGAACAACCACTGTCAACAACCCAATAGCTCTTCTCTTGTTTAGCATGTAGGGCAGAGTCACAATATCTTCATCTTTCTCTATAGGACTTTCCTTCACCCATCTTTCAATACTAGAAAATGTAGATTCATCTTTTATAGCAAAGAACAAGCATTCATTGCCATCAAAATCTCCATAATTAGATTCTTCATAAAAAATACTAGCTTACTAATTTACATAGTATGCTCTTTTTATCGCCTTCCCTTTGTTTTCTTTGTTCAATCCATGTTTATTCTTCTTAGCTCTTTCTAGACATCTTGAAGCATAATGACCTGTTCCTCCACAACTAAAGCATTTAAAGGGTAAATTACCTCCATAATTACTGGAACCTTTCTTTATCCTTCTTACAAAGTTAGCTTCTACATAATCGAGGTTCTCTTCATCCAGACCTTTAGCTCTTGTAGCCTTGAAAGAATTTTTTTGTCTTCAATCCATTTCTCAAGCTAGGCTTTCTCATTTCATAAGATGTTAGATTTCCCAATAACTGATCTTTAGTATAAGTCTTATAATCTATGAATTCCTTAATAAAAAATACCTTTTCACTGTATGTATCAAGGAGAGTTCTAAGAATATTCTTCACAATCATGCATTCATCTATTGTAGCACCAATTCCTCGAATTCCACCTACCAACTCATCCACTCTCTATACATAGGATTTAATGTTCTCATCTTCAGACATATGGAGGATTTCAAACTGTGACTCCAAATTCTATAACTTCACTTCTTTGATCTTTTGATCTCCTTTGTCCATCTTTTTTAAAGCATCCCATACTTCTTTAGCACACTTCAAATTTTGAATTTTAATCAACTTGGAATGTGAAAAATTGTTCTTTAGAATAAAATTTTCCTTATTGTTTGCTTCATGCACCTTGATTTCATTAGCAGTACTTAGACCATTAGCAAGAGGAGTATCAGTAGCCTTGTAATATTTCTCAACATCATATCCATAGTACTCTAGATTTATTTTCTAGATAACATAATTAGTTCCATCGAACCTAGGATACTCAAAAGTGATCTTTCTCGCCATCCTAGACCTTCCTTAAGTGATTAAGCTCCTATCCATGGAACCAAGATCTGATACTAATTATTGAACAAGATAAATAAGAGGGGGGGTGAATCAGTTGTAACAAATTTTAACCTTTAAGAACTTCCACCAAAGATTAGATCAATTATCATTCAAAAATATTTTAATTTGCTAATGTGATTAATCATTAAGTGTAGAAGTAGAAATTGAAAAAGATCACACACACAATAACACTAGATTTACATGGAAAACCCAATAAGGGAAAAACCATAGTGAGGATTAGCTCACAATATAGAGAATATCAAAACCAAATATAAAAGCTCACTACTAGAGAAGGCTCACTACCAAAAATAACACCTACTATCTGGATAAGGACTCATTGTCCAATAAGTGTTAACCACCCAAAGGGCTCACTACCACAAAATTACAAAGAAGATAGAAGAGATTTGTTATAGATTGAAAAAAATCTCAATGAAATAGAGATTTCCACCACAACTCACTCACACACTTGTAGATATGCTTGAATGATAGAGTACACCTTCAACCCACTACTTTTGAAAACTCAACAATTAGATTTCTCACTAATGTGCACCAAATTGCATACATTGTTTCACATCTATCTCACATCTATCTTGCTCTTGCATTCATCTATCTTAGCTTATATTTATACCCTATTCAACTTTGAAACTCATTCAAAGTTGGCCATACAACATTTGCATTTATAAATTCAAATTAGGATGGTGCCAAAATAGTCTATGGTAGAATTAGAATGAGGGAAACCCAAATACACACTTCAACACGCTTCCATAAAATTCGTAAGTAGTGTTTAAACACAAGGTCAGCTAAACCAATGTAAAAAAAAAAAACAATTAATCACACACAACCTTAGCGTGATCCAATCTTTCTAGATAACAAGATTAAATTTGACATGATTGAGCTTCAAATTATCCTAAAAACCACAAGACAAAATTCAAACAAGGAGAAATCTAGAGCAACTACATTACTCCCATACCTCAACCAAATACACTAAAAAGCATGATTCATGATTGGTGAACATAACTCACACTGTACAATGATCTATAAACCCAAAACCTAGATAAAGTAGCTTGCAACAACCATGAACAATACCTCAAATCCTTACCATCATAGCAACACATTCTAGAGCAAAACCCAGAGCAAACACTGAACACCTGCAACCTTCCTTTATTACAATTTTCTAAATATCCTCGACATATAGAACCAATATACATGAAAATAGCGACCAGTTCACCAATTAACTAGTTGAAATCAATGATAACACTTTCATACTTACAATAGATGAAACTTATCTGCTAACTATGTGATGAATCCTCTTCTGGATTGTAGCTTACCTTTTTGACTTTGGAGCTATTTCAATATTTTTACAAGAGGCATTTATAGGATAGATTTAACCTTGGCGAGATCAATCTTGATGCCTCTTCTTGATACAATGTAATGCAACATTTTTCTAGATGTCACACTGAATATGCACTTCTTTGGGTTGAGACATGGGTTGTATTCCTCTAGCCTATCAAATACCTTGGCTAGGTTAGCTAGATTATCTTTTCTTTTGATTTATTTTTCTAATATATCATCCACATAGTCCTTCATGGTAAAGTGCAACATATCATAAAAAATGGTGGTCATAGATCATTGGTAGTTTGTGCCTGCATTCTTCAAACCGAATGGCATTACGTTCTAGCAAAAGGTTCCCCATGCATAGGTGAAAGTTGTTTTGTGTTGGTCTTTGGGGGATATCTTTATTTGATTGTATCTAGAGAAACAATCCATCATTGAGAGCATTTCACACCTCATAGTTAGGTCCACAATCATGTCAATATTGGGTAGAGGAAAATCATCCTTTGAGCATGCTTTGTTGGGATCCCTAAATTCTATGTAGACCTACATGACCCCAATGGGTTTTGACACTAGTACAAGATTAGATACCCACTCAGGATAGTCGATGGGTCTAATGAAGGCCACGTCAAGTAGTTTCTGAAATTCTATTTTGACCAAGAGTGCTATCTTTGGATGCATCTTGTGTAGCTTTTGTTTGATGGGTTTAGCTCTAGGGAACACTACTAGGTGATGTACAACTAACGTTGGATCCAGCCCTGGGTGTCTGGATATGTCCAAGAAAAAATTATTTTGCATTCATTAATGAATTCCACAAAGTTGATCTTTTCGTCAAGATCAAGGGACGCTACCTGATATGTTATTTTTGGTGTCTCCATTGTGTCGACATTGATAGGTTCAAAACCTACAACCAAGAGTGTTTATTTTTAGTGATACTCTATAATGGGGAGATTTAATCCTCCATCTTCAGGCACCTCAAAGGGGATTTCACCCTAAGATGTGTGCTTTGTTTTTCTCTTTTCTTGATCTTTAAAATTTTTAGTTTTTTTTTGTGATTGGAGGATGCAATCTCCCCTCCAAAAGTACACTCCCTGTTCAAGATCCATTATAAATATAGCCTTATGATCTCATGGTATATTTGTTCGAAGTCCCATGAACTTTTCAATAGCTTCATCATTCTAGAATGAGTCTAAAACAAGTGTATGATGTTTCTAGTACCAATCTATTAACTGTGGGTAAAGCAAGGGTATTTTGTCATTGGTATTAACAAAGCTTATGGAGGTTGTAGCTAGGGGATGAATATCAAATTTATCAAGGATCCATAGGGTTTATAGCTTATAATCACAAGAGGAAAAAGAATCCCATTCATATTCATTGGAATCCATTTTAGTGTGGTAATCTTTAGATGCATATTCAGTAGTGATGGTATTTATGTTGAGGTTCCCAAATATGTTTTGGATATACAAGTAGTTGTCTAGACATTCACAATTATCTGATGTCTCAATAGTGGTAGAAGGAGCTCCTTCCTCATAAGAAGTTCTTTCAGTGCTTGGGGTAATCATGTCTAATGAACAATACCCTAGTCCAAGATTCTTCATAAACCTTTCTATAAAAATTGGTTCTTTTATACCTTATTCATGTAGAGCAAGACCAACTTTTCCAATGAACCCCATGTTTTTTGCTATATTATATCCTTTATTGTTTTGATCAATATGAAGGGGATTTAGTGGTTTCTCCTATCCTTCTTCCTTGTAAATCCATGAAGATAGGTATTATTCAAATACTTCTTCATATTGCATGTCTCCCCACTTGGTGAAAATGGTGGGTTTGACTTCCATTGTAATAGCTTGAATATGCTTGATCTCTTTTGGTCTTCCTTACATTCCAATGCAAAAGGATTTGTTGAAATGGTATTCTCTACAACCCTTGTCAAGCACTTGGATCTTGAGATTGGATTTTTGTGGCCCAGTCAATGGAGATGCAATGGAGGATGAAGGTAGTGATGATGGGTCAACATATGAATAATTATGGAAAGAGATGTCATTGCTAGGTATTTAAAGAATCTTTTTGTACTTCTCTTCCAATTTGGCGCAGTAATGAAATGGTTTAGGGTCAACATATATGGTAACTTCCTTATCATTATGAAGGAATTTAAAACACTGATGGAATGTTAAGTGGACTACTTTTAAGGCATGTATCCATGGTCGTCGCAAGAGAAGGTTGTATGGTAGCTCAAGATCTAGTACTTGACATGTTATCTCTGCTATTGTTGGTCCTATCTGAATAGGAAGTCTAATTATTCCTTATGAGATTCTCTCCATATCATCATAAGCTCTTATGGTGATACTTTTATTTTTATCTATTATGTCTGTGTCACCCAAAAGTTTATACTTTGCTTGATATGGGAATAATTGATGATAAATTGAACTTAATGAGGCCTTGATTTGGTGTTATGAGGTGTTTTACACATCCATACTAGGTCTTGAACCCTTGCAAATTGAATAAAATGCATTTATAATTTTCCTAAATAACCTTACCAAGACCTATTTCAAAGTGTTGTAAAGACTTGTAAAAAACTTTCACACTTTCCTAGGCTTGTCATCAATATGTACACCTTTCTTGTGCTTTAAATGGCCCCTTTATACACTTATAGGCCGTAATGAAGTGTCTTGTTGAAGAAGAACCTCATAAACAACATTTAATACATCTTAATATCCGACATCCACTCAAAATTTCCCAGGTGGACTAAGTTTCGATCTTGGGCAACTTAGTCTTATTATTTGGTAATATCTCACAATGTGAAAAAGGTGTCAAAAAAATTAGCATACCTAAATCATAAATTGACTTGTCATAAAGTGGGTGGGTAGCTTAGTGGTGGAGATTTGCATCCTAACTAGTTCATGGAAATTTCAACATGAGGAGAATTAATAGTAAAATAATAATATCTTTTGACAACATAGGCATCCAAGTACTCATTCCAAGATTGTTGAAGATACAACATTAATACATTAGGATTTCAATTAAATATCACACTTTCCTATAAAAAAATCCCAATTGATCTATCTTTTGGTAGTGCATTTAGTTTGATATATTTTTCTTCCCCATACTTACAAGATTCCTTTATTATCGAAGCTTATTTACTCTAGTATGTTATCCTTGGTTCTCATATGAACTATATATATATAATTCAATCAAGATCCTCTTATCATTACAAATTTAAACTTAGCTTATTTTTTCTCCCAATTTCTTCTTAATGAACATATGGTCTTTCTTCCTCTATTAGCCTACTCATGCACCATCACCAACCATGAATGAATCTCCATGAAGCTAAATACCCATTTGTACTTGGTTGGTGTAAGTTGGGATTAGTGTTCCATTCACTTAAAATCTTATCTTTAATGTTGCTTTTTTCTAAATTATTTCTAAAGGGCATAAATTATAGTCTAGAGCTTTGATTTTAATATTTTCTTAAAATTAAAAATATTAATGAGCTTGATGCATTAAGCTAAAAAATATCAATTTGGACACCATTAAAACCCTCGAGAGACTCTCGCAAAGTGAAAATGAGCTCCAAAATTTTATAGTGTGATATGTGAGAAAAAATGAAAAGGTAAGCAATGGGCTCAAGATATTATTATAATAAAATTAAATAAGGAGATCGTGATGATTATTGTACTAGGAGTTACATTGGGAAGAGTGGAGCATCTTTTCATAATAGATGAGACTTATTGTAGTTGACATCTTCATTATAAAGCACTAGTATTGGGAGTGGTTACTATCAAGGTTATGGGATTTAAGGTCCTATATCATTAGTTCGTTTATATTTTGTGTACATGTTCCAATGCATAGTGGGGCATGGGTTCTTTTCTTGTGGACCATGATTTTTTTCCACTCATTACATAAATTAATTGATCATTTCTTGTTTCCCTTGCTCTATATATAATTTAATGTATGACATAAGGTTTAAATAGTGTTATGTAGAAATAGCCAAAACATTAGACTAAAGAAGATTGAGTGGATTGGATTGTTATAATCTTGTTATGAATATTAATAAAAGTTTCATATCTCTTTAGTAGTGGGATTTTTTGAAAGGGTTTCTCCATATTATAATTCTAGTGTTCATGAGGTTTGAATATTTATTTATTTTCTCCACTATTTCATTAATATTATTTGGTATATTGTATGTTTGATTAGACTTAAAGTGCCTCACCATTAGTTGATACTCCTACTATATATATTTACCTTGTTTGCAATAGTTTAGTCCATGTCAATAGTTGATTTGCACCCTTAATAACTTGGTGGGAATATCAAGTATTTTTTATTAAATATAATCAATAATCATTGTAAAAGAAATTTTAAATCAAATATTAGTCTAGAATGATTATTTGAGTGCTAGATAAACCATTTAAGTTTAACCTTCATAATATTACTCTAAATATGTAGTTTTACCAACAAAAGGAATGATATTTATGTCTATTACATGACAATTACAAAATCATGACTATAATTCTTTAAATTATACTCATAATCTAATTTAATACTCATAAGATATTAAATCATTGTTTTTCTCAAGAGACGTGTAATTAAATATCAAGAATATTCTTTAGTTTATTAGTCCACAAAATAATTTTAATATAGTCCATAACATTCAATTTTAAAATTCATAGAGTTGTTGGGATATTATCATATCACTAGCTATGGAAAAATTTAGGAAAGGGTGGGATATTACACTGCCCCCTATATTTGTGTGTTTTAGAGAAAATTAGCATGGAAGGTTTGCATTTCTCACAAATAAGAAAAAATCCTGAGAATAATGTACAATATTCTACTATATGTTTTCATATTGTTGAGTTATGCCTTGCAAATTAAATGTGTATCTTTTCCTCTACAACAGTCCATTTATACATAGAACTATGGATTAATGGTTTTATTATATTATGATTGAATTATGCCTCATGTTGGAAATTCCTCTATCTCTTCTTTGCTAAAATACTTTGGAACTAATAGGATTCAATTGTGTTTTATGACATAGGTCTATATTACCACAATGATGTATGTATAGGTGTACATTTTAACTTGGTTAGCTTTCCTAGCAAGTTCTTCATTACAACAATCACTCCACCTTGTCACTCAATCAAGCCCACTAGAACATATATTGGAATTTAACCTCTTTCATACTAAAAGAAAAAGTAATCATTAATTATATTTAATTTACCATATAATTTGATCTAAGTAATGCATTTTATAAGATCTAATTGGTGTATTTACAAAAACTATTTTGTGTTTTGGGCATAGGTGGTCCTAGAAAATATGCATAAATAATAAGATAGACTATGGATTATCTTTTAAATATTGTTCATGGTTTTTCATGTCATATTTTTATAGGAGGTCCTCATAATTGGTATTCTTGTATGGTATTAGAGCCAAGCTAGGTGCATTTGACACCTATGTTGTGGCTCAAGGGAGTGTGTTGGAGAAATGATACACACCTAAGCCATAAAAGGACTCATCACAATGTGAGCCATTAGCTCAATAGTAGAGCATCCTAACACCAAATGGGAGGTCCTAAGTTTGAATACTAGTTAGTCCATACAAATTTCTATAAAAGTCAATCACTAGTACATAAGAAGAAGAATAAGTACCCTTATAATTTTTATTAATACCAACAAATTATCATTCCTCACATACATAGGTGAATCAATGATTTCAAGCTCGTCAACATGTATATGTACCTCAATCTCATGACCCTCATATAAAACCATTTTATTAGATTTATTTAGTGTAAAAATATTTAAATTTTCATTAGAGGAACAATTGAAGGATTGACCCCAATATTAACCCCCTCAACCTAGGTTTTTTTTTTTATGAATCAAATCCTTAATCAATTATTCCTTAATCCCATAAAATGTTGAGTATAATTACAATTAACTCTACAATTTAATAACAAAATTCTTTCTCATTATATCTTTTGGGAATAACTTTAGATTTATCTAATGGCCTAATAGGAGGAAGTGTAATCATGCAAGCACTAAGTAAATTTTGAAGCACATTTTACAAAGGAAAAAGTTGGAGGCTTTAGAGTCATAATTATATTAGAAACATTTATAATGTATAGTTTGTACAATGGTCATTTCCATTATTTTTTTACTATCCTTTTGGAAATAATTTTTCTTTTCAAATTTACAAGGGTAGGATGATGTAGATGAAGCATTAGAAAATCCATAATTAAGTGTGGTAGCCTCTAACAACTTTAGTTCTTAACATTCATCTCACTTGCACATGCAAATTTTAAGAATGTATATACTTTGTCAAAAAATCTAAAATAATAAACTTCAATTTAACATTCCCAATATTTGCATTGGCCAATTTCAATATTAAAAAATAGACCCGAATAGAAGATAATACTATTAAATTTCATGGGAAGAACTTAGCCAATAACTTATCATCATACACAAAATCCAAATATGCAGCACTAAAGAACCTTGAATGTGTCATGGGATCTCCTTTAACATTGTGCATCTCAAATCTAGGATCCAAAAATCCAACAAAAAATGGATATGTAAAATTTTTAATAGAAATTGAATTATGTTTGATTTTTATATGTATGTCTTTTTTTGTTTCCATTAGGTAAGGAATCAACATTAATTTTCATCTCAACAAGCCTTTAAACATTAATGTCAAGGGTAGATAGAGGAACACTAGGATTAAGGACATGAATGAAAGTGGCAAGATGAGAAATAGAAGGTGGTGTATAAATTTGTCGTGACATAATAAATGAGTGTGGAGTGACAAAGACTTGTGTAGGAATATCATAGTGAGGGGAACATGGGAAGTGTAAAAAAAAATAATGAGAACTAATGTGGAGACAAGAGAACTATGTGCATCATAATAAGTAAGCATGAGATGGGATCTAGGAAAAAGGAGAGGATAAATTTGGGGAGAGTTGGTGGAAGGAGAAATAAACTGCATAAGATAGATAGGAGTAAAACAATAAGGAGGAATACATGAAGAAGAAGCTTGGGATGGAGGGAAAATGGCACATCACTTAAAGGGATGTTTGAGCTTATCCTTTTACCTATTTAACTTTAAGTACTTTCTTTCCACATGGCTTATTAATCAACATAGTATATGAAGGAGATCAATCATTGTACTAGGATTAATATTACTAGCCAAATTTGCAAGATCCAAAGAAAGGTTGTGTGCATCAAAGCTATATCTTGATTACCATTTTCTCAACAATGGCCTCATGGTCAAATGATTCTTCTCCATTATGATAAATTTAGTATCATGCATATTCCCAATCATACCAATTTTAGCTTGATTCACAACCATGGTGGGATTGAACTATGACTTCTTATAGTTAGGAAAAGAGGATGATTTTGGTATTAGAAGGAAATAAGGATCAAACAATGTTTAGATTTGATTAAGAAATTAGACAATGAGAAAGCACTTAAATCTAAAAACTAAATAAGATTCAAGAAAACCTTTAGACTACTTGGGTATCAAAGAATGATTTACATAATAAAATGTTGAAAATCTACAAATAGAAATACCATGTTACAAAAACAAGAATAATCGTTATGGTAATAGAAAGAGAAAATGCTTCCTCTTAAAAAACATAACATTAAGTACCAAAATATGATTCAAGTACCAACACATTCAAGTACCAAAACATTAATTATGATGATTGGGATGAGAGGATCAACTTGGGGAGGATTATTGTAACATCATTAGTTGGAACTTTTTAATTTCATCTCTTTGTGTTCCGTGTTGTTTCTAATGTTTTTAATTAGAGTGCAGATGATATTAATATACATTTAATGATGCATTTTGAAATTTATTTAGTAAATGTCTCATTTTGTACATCTTTAGTAATTGTATTCTTATTCTTTCTTTTCATCAAGTTTAAAATTTGAACCATTTGGTACGTTATAAGTTATAGATTATAGTTGTCTCCACCTCTTTTAAATCAAGTTAATAGTATGAAAATATTATTGATGAGTAGATGAATTAAATTACAAGTTCTATTTTAGATTTGTATTCTTTTTATCTAGATATATTATTTACCAAAGTCTCATTATTTTTTTAGGTGTACTGTATATATATAACATGGAAAATGTAGATCATGTTTCACTTGTGCTAGAATCTTTGTTTGCAAATACTAGTAATGAGATAAAAAAAATTAAGAGATTCATTAGCACAAGGTGCAAACCC
>VDFB02168118.1:201343764-201420279 GCA_007258455.2 Sequoia sempervirens | reverse complement strand
GAGAGAGATGATCAATTATATTTAATATATATATATTTTTTATATATCTTAAAGATACATTATTAGATAACTATAGATTGAAAGGATCAAGACCTAGTGGAAATTAAAGGACACATCCACTAGTACTCACCTACCAATCCCAATGTGTTCACACCCTCAATTTGGTCCCATGAGGTGCAAAAAAAATATGATAACATGAATGAGACATTTTGCAAGAATACATTCATTGTTGGCACAATAAATTAAATGGAGTTTAGGAAAATAAGAGATGTTATTTTTGTTGGACTTGAAATCCACTTGTAAGTACAAATAGAGCATTCCTAGGTATCATGAATTTTGAGAAAAACTATTTCAATTTTTTACATTTTTTTGCTCTTATATCTCTTAGGAGACTTTGGGAAGTCAATGTAGCTTGAAAATATTAGGGCACAATGGTAATGAAATGACGCCTCCACTAGCATTCTCTCACCACCCACCATAATGTGTTCACACCCTTGGTTTGGTTCTACAAGGTGTATAAGAGAATATGCCCCTTTACACCCTTTCACTAAATATGAATGAGGTGTTTTACGAAAAATATTTGTTATCAACATGATCAAATGGTTTGGAGTTAATGAAAATGAAGATAAGTTATTATACTTAGACTCAATATTCAATCATAATGCAAACAAAATGTATACACCTAAAAATGTTCTGGAGAATCTAATTAGTTAAATACGATTTTTTTGATTAATTAATCTTAATTCATCTACTTAGTAAATAAATAGAAATATTTATTTATATTAAGTTCACTATTAATTCTTCTATTTTCCTCTTAATTAAATAAAAAAAATTAAATGCTTTGTTTTATTTAATTATTATCATTATTATTTCTTCTATACTTTATCCATTAAATTCTATCTTAAATTAAATACACAACTTCAATATTTTGTGTTATTTAATTATCTTGTCATATTTCCTCTTACTTACATAAAGATATCCTAAAGTTTTTATTTAATTATCATAGTCCTCTATATTAAATAAGCAAATATCAAAAATATTCAAATAAAGGCATAAATCAATATTCCTCTATTCACTCACCAATAAAATTAGATATTTTAAATCTGATTAATGCAATTGACATTCACGGGAAAGCTTCGGGGATAAACTTGTAGGCAATCCTCTCAATCTTTTTCCTCTGATCTTTCCTATCATCTTGCCTGGTGTTTTCATGGGGAGGAACAATCCCCATGATCAACTCCAACTCCTCAATCTCTCACCACTCAAATCTCAAGATTCAATCCAGGCCTCTGTTGTGCTGCCCCTATGCAAAACTGTTGCCGAAAATTTATAAATACAACTTCCTTTCATAGGAAATCATCCGAGAAAAATCTCAATTTATGCAAACTTACTTTGTAGCATTCATAGCAACCAAGCAACCCAACAATAGCATTAGCAATAGCATTTCAACATCATAGCATCATAGCATCAGTAGAATATGATTTTTACATCATGACATCATCTTAGTTTTTACTGTAGCTTCATTTAGCAGGTTTCATGTTAGGATAGTTTATGGTAACATCATATCATCTAGATATCATTAGCAATCATCACATCATTGCATTTAGCATCCATTCTGTTCTCTAGATAGGCATTTTAAACAGTTACAGTGCTTACAAATTTGAGAGCCTCTGTAACTTGACAAATCTTTTGAGATAGGAGACAATGGGACGCATTCAAGCTTTTTTATGTTTTTAAATTAGTTTAATTCATGATTAATCTTGATATAATGTTTCATTAAGGAGTGTTTTTAATTATTTTTAGTATACTTTTTCCACACTTACATTCTTGCACCCACCATGGGGCTGGAACCCCATGTTTTTAACATGTTTTTTTTTTAAAGCTTTTGTATAGGAATCTGGCATAACTCTTTTAGCATGATCTGAAGATTCTACAGTACGTCTGACTTGAACTATAATGCTTCCAACAAAAAGTTTGGCGCTTTGAAGGACTATTTTAGTGATTCGACCGAAAAGCTTTCAACACAGCCTGACTGTCAAAAACTCAAAAAAAATTTAGCGCATTTGATGCTTTCTATAATGCTTCTGAAGGATTCTATAGCGCTTCCACCATTTTCTATAGCACTTCTGAGCATTTCTATAGCGCTTCTGACTTTTGTCATAACGCTTATGTGTAATTCATTTTCTGGATCTGACACGATCGCGACCACTAAACTTCATTTCTTTAGTTGGATTTAAAATGAATCAATCTAGGATAGACATTTCTTAAGTTGGTTTAAAAATGAATCAATCCTAGGATAGTCACATTTTCAAAATTGGTTTAAAATTTAGGGTATGTGCAGGATCATGATGGGCCAAAAAGTGGCGATATGATGGGTATGTGGCTGACGACTTTTTTTAACCCAAAATTGATGAAATGAAAAGGGTTTTTAGAGGAGATTCTCAGATTTCCACCAATATAAATTATTCTTTACTTTGAATTTAATAAATAATTATTATTCATTTTCTATTTGAATTATGACTAAATTCCTGATTGATAGGTTGATTGAAAAACATCTATATCTTTCAAATAATATCACATTTTTTGAATCTAAAACATGTGTCACATTCTATGTTTCACATACTATAAGATTAAAAAAGAAAGAATTGAATTTCATGAAGTTTTGACCAAGTTAAGGTGGTTAGACATACGAGTTTTTATATTTTTTAAAAGTTGTAATAAAAAAATCATAATTAATTATTTACTTGGAAAAAAATTGCAAAAATATATGCATCACATCCAGACATGAGTCGTCTACTTATATCCAAAATGTTATAAAAAAATATTATCATTTTATTGTGGTTAGGGTGGTCATATAGATACCTACTCCTTATTTTTTCCCTGAAATTTAAGTACTACTGCATTGAAATTTCAAATTTTCACCAAATAGATTTTAAAAAATAAAAAATAAACCTAGTACTTTAGAAACTACATTCAATTTGCTACAGATTCTATTCTTACATATTTTTTAAATAGTATAGGTAACTTATTCAAATTTTTACATCAAGTTGCCTAATTCTATTTTTTCTGATTTTTTTGCCACTTAAGGGCCTGTTTTTTCCATGATGATCCTACACATACCCTTTATCAATCTAGGGTAGCCACCAACCATTTCAATTTGGAATTAAAAATTAACACCATGTCTTTTTTTGTGAAGCAACATCTTCACATAGATAAAAAATTGTCGTTTGGGCTCTAAAAATTGAACAAGTTGATTTATGTGTTTGTGTGGTGATAGGCATATGCTCTCCCCTTAACTGGGTGATCAAAAAGCTAGAATCATCCTTTATGTATTTTTCAAAGCTTTATTAAATCTTGTAGAAAGATTTTTGTAGTGGGAAAAAGTACTCACCCTACGGGAATGACCTAAATGGGTTCAAACCAAAGCCAGGTTTTTCCACCCCACTCTAAATTTTAAAGCAAATATGGAAAACCCTCTTTTTCGGAAGTGTGCAAGATAACCATCCCCAAAACCTTTGTTCTAAAGGTTGGGAGGTATCCTGAGGGATTTTATTATTTCAGCTATGAATGGAAACCCTATCTAAGAACCATAGAGTAGTTTCCAGCTGAGTCAGTAACTAGACATTGTAATACTCATAGTGCAAGGGGAGGGAAGAATCTACCCCCAAGACACTCACCATATAATTTCCAAGGACCGTTTGCTCAAGGGATCGAGAAATATAACCATGAGTACGCACCTAGAAAAGAAAAAAACAAAGGAACCCTCTAGGGGGTGACACGACTGTGTGAGTCAACGTAATTTTAAGTTGTGGGCTATTGAGTACAACAATGGCCTTTTGACTATTAAGAGTGAGTTTTTCTGACATGTTTATTGTTATCAAACTAGTGAAAATAGGACCATGCGTGGTTATTTTGAACATACACTATTTGTTTAGATTACAACTCTTAAAAACAACTATCTACATTTGATTATTGTTTATTCCAAAATCATTAAAATTCAGATAAAAGATCATCCTGTAAAATACAAAAAAATTGAACAAAATCAAACTGAGAATATATGATAAGAGATTGGAAAACCACTAAGTTTTTCAGAAAATCTCTTGCCAAGAGAATTAGAAAACCCAGGACACCAATTAGTTACATACATCTTTTGCAAAGAAGACATTTCTTGTATCAAAATAGGAAGATTTTGCTTCATCATAGAACATTCCTCCATAGGTTTCATGATTTCACTAGGGGTTACATCAATGATTATGCTATAGAGCCCTTGAATTCACAAGCCTATATTCAGATAAGCTCCTTTTCGTAGGAACATAACCATAGTCAACGTATTCGTCAATCTTCCATTCCACAACCCACCATAGAATACTCCACTAAACCTAATCTATTCTTACATTAGACAAACATTTAAGTTTTTCATCCAAAATCAAGGAGTTACCATCACACCTTATGACCATTTGGTGACCTACAACTCCCATTCAATAGTCAGGACTTATAGAACCTATCATACAACCTAGCCTTACATACATCGAAAGTGCCCAAAACGACATCATCAGTAGTTGAGAACTTTCATTTTCAAAGAAAACCAAACACCCCATCAATTTCTTATAGCATCCATCATCCTAAACGAAGAAGAAGAAAAGAAAAACATAGTAGTAGGAAGACCCATGTTACTACCTCCTGCCTCATAATAGGTAGTGAATTAAATTGTGATAAGGTACTGGAGCCACCATACGACATAACTTATGACCATTTGGTGACCAACAACTCCTTTTCAACAACTCGGGCTAACCACCCCAATATTTCAGCCAGGTAATGTACACATTGAAGGTACCCAAACTAACATCATCAACAGTTTGAGAACATTCATTTTTGAGAAAAATGAAACACCTCGTGAATTTCTCACATCATCCATAGTCTTAGACGAAGAAGAGAAAGTAGAAATAGCAGTTGAGAGACCCATATTACCACCCCTCGCTTGGAATTAAACAAAAAACTATAGCGCTTCTACCATCTGTTTTAGTGCTTCTGAGCAATATTACAACGCTTCTATCAACAGTAAACCAAACTCTGTCAGTGATTAGAAAATACCAATGTTATAGCACTTCTGTATACTATTCTAGCGCTTTTGCGCTATCTGTTAGCGCTTCCACAGTAAAAAACAATGCTTTTGCTATCTGTTTTAGTGCTTCTAATCAAAATTATAGTGATTTTGTTAGTGTTAAAAACATTACCAATATTAGAGAATTCACTAGTCCTTTAGTGCATTTGCACTCTGTTTTAGAGCTTCTGCTCTCTTTAACAATGCTTTTACCAGAAATTTTAGTGCTTTTGCGCTCTGTTTTAGCGCTTCTACTCTCTATATTAGCGCTTCCATAGAAAAAAAAAACAAAGAACCTTCAAAAACAACTGTTAGAATTATTAACATCAGATACACATGATTTTACCAATCAGGAACATTTCATAGATCAGACAGTGTCCTAGAAAACCTGAAACAACGTGGGCTTCACAAGTCAAATTTGTTTTCAAACATAAAACTAGATCTTGCAAAATACAAAATGTCCAAATATCAAAACACATCTCAAGTATTGAGTCAAGTTTCCTCATCAATAGAATACATCATTCTATTTGACTTTGTTAAAATAAAATTGACACTAATCCCAACACAAAAGATCCAAGTTTAGTGGAAATAGACAAATTTTTTATGCCAATCTTGACAAGGTTGCAAAAACTAAAACTAAAAAAAAAAAAGGAAATTAAAAATCCAAACATGACTGAAGAAAACCCTATTTTCTAATTCCAACAAAATGATAACAACAAAATAACTGAAGAGGATGTACAACATGCTCAAGAGGATCCAAATTTTCATAAATTAATGGAAAAGGTCTTAGAACAAGACATGGAGAAATATCTCTTGATGTTAGAAAATTTAGGTACTAAACTTCCTAAAGACTTTGATATCAATCGATTAAAGGAAACACCTAGGACAAATGAATTAACTAAACCACACCACACCCATGACACAAATCAAGTAGCGTCTTTAACAACTCAAATGCAAAATCTGCAGCAACATATTCAAAACATGCAAACAGGAACCACAAAGAAATATTTAGTACATGATATTTTTCCTTACCCTTTTCATTCGTGTGTGGATATGATACCTTTCCCTAGACACTATGAGTTTCCTAAATATGAAAATTACAATGGTAAATCAGATCCGATTGACCATGTACGGGAATTCAGAACAATGAGCCTCGAGTTTGCACAAGAAGATACATACCACATGAGGTTATTTCCTAGGAGTTTGGGAGCACATTGCATGGAATGGTTCTCCAAACTACAACCAGGGATTAGATCCTTTGAAGAAATGGTCAACAAATTTATCACACAGTTCTCTTTTAACATCCAACATGACATAACCATAAAGGATCTATATAACATGAAACAAAAGAAGGGTGAGATATTTCTATCCTTCTTACAATGTTGGAGAAAGTTGTTCGCTAGATATCCTCGATCTATACCTGAAGAAGAAAAGATTGAATTGTTTATTGACAACTTAAATGGAGAAATGAGTTATAGATTAGAATTACAATGTCCCCCGACATTTGAAAAGGTGATTGCTTAAAATTGAAGAAGCCCTAGTCAAACGAGGAGTGATCAAGCATTATAATGACACATCAAATAATGCCAGTTCCTCAAATCAATATGCAAACAATGAGAAACCATAATTTTGGCAGAAAAATAGAAATACTGGAAGCAACGATGCTCCAACTGACACACAAAATACTAAAATAGTATTCAATTTGACGGAAACAACTGTCAAAACAAATCATTATGAAAACCATAATAACAATCCAAGTACCAATCAAAACAATAACATCAACAATGGAGAATCTTGACCGTCATATCAAAGACAATCTAATCGACAGAGATTCACCCCATTAGGACAAACCTTGGAATCAACAATGAGAGAACTCATTGTAAATAGACTCATTACCCTACTAGAAGCATGAAATTGGGAATCGAAGGTAAAACCATCCTAGTGGAACAATGCGGATTATTGCAACTTCCATAAGAATAAGGGACACAAAACAAATGATTGTATGCAATTAAAACATTTGATACAAGACTTGATCAAAGCAAAGAAGGTGTTTTTCAAAGGGCATCAAACAAATAATGATCATAGTGCACTTACAAATCAATTACCCAACTATGAAAAAGGGGAGTCTTCTTCAAATGGTAAAGGACAAATCATAAATTATGTCTATGACACCACCATTCTTTTCCTTTCTGAGGTTGAGAAAAATGACATTGATAATCAAAAAAATGACATAGACATAAATGACATCAAATCCTTGAACATGATATCAAGCTCAAACACATGTGACAACCAAATGAACGTCCTAAAGATCGAGAAAACACAAGAACATCAACCAGTCAATGTAATGACTAGGGGGTAGTCCAAAGTAACATTAAAAGGAGTTTCATCCAAAAACACTACTCCCACACGACATCAATACAACATTGTGGACCAATTACAAAAGATACCTACACAAATATCCATTTTGGACTTCTCAAAATTTCACCATCACATAAGGAAGTTTTGTAACAGGGTCTAGTGGCTACTACTATACCCAATAATCTAGATTTCTGTCAATTCCAAGCCATGGTGGGACATCTGACCATACCACTTTGTCTGTCATTCTCCAAACAAGACAATGTGTCATTAAATCACCCACACAATGTAACCTTGCATATAGAAGTACTAATCCATAAACACCACGTCAAGTGTGTCCTAATAGATGGAGGAGTTGGATTAAATATTTTTACTTTGAAACTAATTCATGCGCTAGGCTATTCTAAAAATTCCATTGATGCTAGGAGAAAGATAACAATAAAGGCATATGATGAAGAGGAAAGGTCTTCCAAAGGGCTGATATTACTTCCAATTCAAGTGGGACCGATTCTCAAAAACATTGTTTGCAAAGTGTTAGAAAATGATCTAACATATAACATACTCTTGGGTCATCCCGGGATCCATGAAATGCAAGTGGTACCCTCAACATACTATCAATGTTTGAAATTTCTAGTAAATAGACAGGAGGTTACTATATTAGCTGACAACAACAATCCACAAACTTGCAACATGTTAAAAGAAAATCAAGACACTTTGATACCCTACAATAGGGATGCTAACACATCGGCCTCATCCAGTGGTGAAAAAGAACTCAATTTCATATCTAAATGGGTTGAGAAGAAGGATTAAGTAAAGGATACAACTGTTGTAGATACAACATTATCAGAAAATGAAGGTCCTATGATTAATCTATCACAATAGATTGTGGAAAAGGTCCAATTGAATGACAAAGGCTTAGGAGAATATTCTCTTAAGAGATCTTTGTATTTGTCACAATTGCTACCATCGCCAAAAACATATGGGCAGCCCATTTCGAACACACCACGTTCCTCACAACCAATCACAACTTTGAATGAGATATTTGTAAAAATAGGTACACTTGAAGATGAATCCGAAGACAAAGCCATTCTCAATTGGCTATACAAAGATGATGATGCCTCCACATCAACGAATATTAGCATCAAAACATACCAGTATGGAAAAGGGAAGGCTATCTTAGAGAAGATGGGCTATGAAGGCCAAGGACCAATTGGTAAGAGAAAGAATGGTATTATTGAATATTCAACCTCTAACACTGCAACCTAAGGAAAAAATAGGATTAGGTTACTGTTGTCAAATAAAGTTTGCACCCTTGCTAAGCTATCAACTATAGCAACCTATTGACACATGGGAACACTTCGAGGTTGTGGGTGACCTGGGAATGAAGTGGACCTCCAGATTATGGGCTGGTTCCCCTTAAGATACTTTAAGAAAAACTGAAGAGTGTCAAGGGAAAGAGTAAGAAGGATGTACTTAAATCCAAAACCTATCACTAACAGGTGATACACCAAAGATCAAAATATGACAATACTGTAGAAAACTCACAGAAAATCTCAATAGAGCTAAACAATCTCACAATACAAAGATTTATGTTTACAAAAATGAGTCTATGTAAGGTTCCGACTGTTCTAATGCTTAACACAAGGAAAACAAGATGTCCTCACAGATATATGCGCAATAGAAAGAGAACACTAACAAAAATCAACTTTGTGACATAATATCCTTTGCATCTAGCAATGAAGGAATCTGATAAAATAGAGGATTACCTGGGATTTTATCATGCAACTCACAAGCAGTCACTAAAACAACAAAGAAAATATGTGAAGGAAATAACTTTCTATTGAGAAAATAAGGAGTGTCTGTGTTATAGATCTGTAGTATTCATCAAAAAAATGAGTTACAAAGTCTGAATAATGCTCTTCTAGCAATCTTCTAACCAAGAACTACTTTACAAAAAGGAAAAAATGCCATATATACAACCAAAGAGTGTCAGCCCCTGCCTTAGGGTTTTCAACAATCAGTTGGCGCCTGGACACGTCGGCCCTAGAAGTGCTTCAGAATGAATTCAATGAGCATTAAATGAGCATACCCTGCTTATGTCGGTGGAAGCTCGCTCTTGGGCATGTCTTTAGATCTTTTACAGTCGTCGCTATGAACTTGCAGCCTTCGAGTCCGCCATTAAGATTTTGTCAGAGTCATCTTGAATGCTCTGTGACATGGTCATTAATGCCGCTCCACCTCTCCAATTGACATCCCCAGCTGTCGTCGTGACTCACGATTTCCCCTTCTTCAGCCTTCCTCTCACTCCAGATCCTTCTTCAAGTCGGCCATCTTCGAGAAGCGCCATCAGATTTACCTGCTAGATTAAACGCCATTACTTCACCGATCACCTTCGATCTCAAAGTAGAGCGATGTCAGCATGCTCTATTGATTTCGTTCACAGGGGGGAGTCGAGCATTCAAATTGCCTATGATTTTCCCTAGCGCCTTCTGATTGATCGAGTTTATGCCAGGTAGACTCCAAGGTGGTCAAAGGTTGCTTCAGAGGGATCACATGTCAACAAGACTTTGGATGTCGGGGAGAAGTCATAGCGGGCGGATAGAGTCATACCGATGTCATTTTCATTCGGCAAGACACCCGACAGTCAGCAAGAAGTTACAGTGAGCCCCTTGGTTCTTAAAAAAATGTCTTTTGTTGACATGACCTTCACCCTTCGGCAAGACCCTTCGGAAAACACACCTTGTTTTCCCCGAGCTTCTCCATCGGTGTGACATTTGGGTGTCGGTGAGACCTCACAACGATGTTGGATCTTTCTCCTCGAGTTGGTTCTTCATCGGCAAGAGTCAATTAGTGTCACCCTGAACACACTCCATTTTATCGAGCTCCGCATTCTCTTCAGCCAGACTGTGGCAAGTCGGGAAGACTTCATAGCGAGGTCCACCAGTCATACCGATTCCTACTTTCGTCACTAAGACCACCTTCATTTGCCAAGACATCTTGTATAATTCCTTTTCCTTCGGCGAACTGTTCATTTCGGGAAGACTCTAAGCCATTGGTGAGAAATTACGCCGATTTAACCTTCCTTGGGCGAGAGCCCCGGCCTTCGGCGGGACATTACTTGGTCGTCGGGACCTCATAGTGATGGATTCAACTCTTGGCAAGGCCCCTTTGTTGTCGGTGAGACATTGGCCTATCGGCCAGACCTCTCGCCGGGCTCCTTATCTTTTGGCAATGATTTTACTTTCTCTTCAGTTGGGGAGACAAGCTTCGTTTGCCGAGACCTCACCCTGAGCTTGTTTCCTTTCACCGACACCACCTCATGAACTATTGTTGACAAGACCTCACATCTTCGGTAAGACCTCCTAGCGAAGCCCGCTTACATATGCCGAAGGCATCCTTTCGGTGAGGCCTTCTGCTTTCGCCGAGACGCTACACCGAGAGCATTTCATTTTGTGCTTTGTCGGTGAGACCTTTAGCACTCACCAAGACATCTCCCTGATGTAAAAGCTCTTGCCGATATTTTTATCCCTCTGCCGCCAGTCGGTGAGACATAAAGATCTCGCCAAGACCTTTCTCCGAAGGAGATCATCATGCCGATGGGGAAATTCTTAGTTGTCGGGACAATGATTTTGTCTTGCCGATAGGTACCTGCATATGAATTCCACTCACCGTGATATTCCTGGGGTCTTGCCGATAGGTAACACAGAAGCGTATTTAACCAAAATGCATTATGGGTCGGGGAGACCTTGATAATCTTATGCCGATAGGATCCCAATGTGAAACATTCAGGCTTGATGGAACCCCTGCTAGTCGGAAAGACACTGGGAAGGTCTTTCCGACTTTCTCCTTGGAGGATAAATATGTCAAACTGACTAACATCGACCTTTCAATGGAACTCCCTTGGTAACTGGTGGGGCGGGGTCAAGACAAAACCGGAACTGGAACCGGAACCAAAACCGGACCTGAAACTTCCCCAGAGTTTCAAGTTTGGATTCCGTTCTGATCCTGCTCCTGACAAAACACGAGGGAAAAAGGAAAATAGAAAAACCCAAGGGAAACCAAGGAGGAGACATCCCTCGAGCACAGGCCATAAAGAAAATAAAGAAGAACGAGTGGGACCAGGGTTGGAACTAGAATGGAAGCAGGAACCGGAACCCTGGAAAAGTTCCAAGTTCAGGTTCTGACCCGGGCCCATCAAAAGAAAGAAAACACAAAACAAGAGACAAGGCGGGATCAAAACTAAAATTGATCCCAACCCAAACAGAGCGGGGGCGGGGCGAAAACAAACCCGAAACTGAAACTTTCATCAAGTTTCAAGTTCGGATTCCATCCAAAACCTGCCTCCGACAAAGGCAAGGAAGAGAGGAAAAATGACAAGGAAGAAAAGAAAGGGAAAAACCACTCCACGGTCAAAACACAAGGTCAAAGAAGAGAACGAGATGCACATGAGCGCAGAACCGAAACCAAAACCGGAACCAAAATGGAAACTAGAACTTTGGAAAAGTTCCAAGTTTGGTTTGAAGTCCGGCCTCCGCTGATAAAAATAAAAAGAAAAAAGGGGGCCGATAAAAAGAATGAAAGCAGTGAGACGGGGTCGAACTAGAAGCGGAAAACGGGAACTAGAAGACAACGGAAAAGTTCAAGTTCGAGGGTTCGACCAGTTCCGCCCTCGGCGGAACAAAGAGAAAAGGAAAGAGAAAGAAGCAAAAAGGAAAGAGGAAAGGCGGGAAAAATAAAAGTAAAACACGCCTTAAAGCGAAGACACGCATTTGGGCTCAGCCTCTTAAGGGAACCACGGTGAAATCCGTAATGCTGGTTAAGCATCATTTTCCCCATGCACAGAGTAAACAAGTTAAATGTGATCTGATGCAAGTGTTCCTTCATTTGGTCTTCGAGAACCTCGTAAACATGGAGTTACCCTACTGATTGAGCCCATAGGTGAAAAATGAATTGCTTGATTAAAGGAGAAAAGAAAAAAGAAATAAAATGCGGGTATGTGGAGGATCATCATGGAAAAAGCAATGAGCCCTTAAGTGGCAAAAATTTAAAGATAGAGGATTAGGCAACTTGATGTAAAAATTTGAATAAGTTATCTATATTATTTAAAAAATATGTAACAATAGAATCTACAGAAAATTGAATGTAGTTTCTAAAATACTAGATTTATTTTAAAAATAAATAAATCTATTTGGTGAAAATTTGAAATTTCAATGCAGTAGTACTTAAATTTCAGGGAAAAAATAAGAAGTAGGTGTCTGTCTGACCACCCTAACCACAACAAAATCATAATATTTTAGATATAAGTAGAGGACTAATGTCCCAATGTGATGCATATTTTTTTGTAATTTTTTTCCAAGTAAATAATTAATTATGAATTTTTTATTACAAATTTTAAAAAATATAAAAAATTGTATGTCTAACCACCTTAACTTGGTCAAAATTTCATGAAATTCATTTTTTTTTTAAATCCCATAGTTTGCGAAGGATATAATGTGACACATTTTTTGGATTCAAAAAATGTGATACCATTTGAAAGCTATAGATTTTTTTCAATTAGCCTATCAATCAGGACTTTAGTTGTAATTCAAATAGAAAATGAATAATAATAATTTATTAAATTCAAAGTAAAGCATAATTTATATTGGTGGAAAGCTAAGAATCTCCTTTAAAAACCCTTTTTGTTTCATCAATTTTGGGTAAAAAAAAGTCGTCAGCCACATGGGCCATCATATCACTTACATATCGCCACTTTTTGGCCCACCATGATCCTGCACATACTCAGAAAGTGGTAGAAAGGATTCTACAAATGAGAGATGGTTCTGACACAGATTCCAATGAGTATGAATGGGATCATTTATCTGCTACATCATACAATGAAAAACAAGTTGATGTCATTCAAGCATATACACCCTTACGAGAGGAGGGACAAAGTTCAGGAACTAGACCATTTGTAATGGGAGATCAACAAATATCGATGAATCAAGTGAGGATGATCAGACATCGAATGAGATAGATGACTTGGAGGTCAGTAATATTATAGAAATCGACCTTCCTACTGACAACTTTGACCACATAGCTATCAGAACACTTACAACTATCAACCTTACTCAAACTGATGATTTCTTACCCTTGAGACATCCTGAACTTATTGACTGGGAATCCACTGAGCTTATTAATATACTAGTCTTTTCAAATGATGATGGAATCATAAACTATCTTTGCAATAATGAACCTGATACACATTCAATCCATAACACTCATAACGATGCTTCAAAATGGGAGGGTTCTAAATCTTCCAGTTGTAAAAATGACAACACGAAAAATAAATCTAATGGTGAAAACCTTTATGAGGTAGTATTAGATTTTGAAAAAGAAAAAATAAGAAACATATCCAATGGTGAAAACCTTTCTGAGGAATTGAAGGATGGAAGATTTGACACACTCCTAGAACATTACCATGATAGATCATCAGTACTAGTAGAACATACACAGTCTATAAATCTAGGAACAACTGAAAAGGAAAAGACCCTACATCTGCCAACATCCATGTCAGAACAGGAGAAGCTTTCCTTCACCAAATTCTTTGAGGAGTGACACATCAATTTTGCATGGTCTTATTTTGACATGCCAGGATTGGATCCAAATCTCCTAATGCATCATCTATCACTACCCAATGGAATCAAACCAGTCAAGCAAAAGTTAAGAAAGATGCATCCCTACATCGCCTTGATGGTTAAGGATGAGCTAAAGAAATTATTGGATGCATGATTTATTAGGTCCATAGATTATGCAAAATGGATCTCAAACATTGTGTCAATATCAAAACCTAATAATAGCATCAAAATTTGCACATATTTTAGGGATTTAAATAAGGCATGCTCGAAAGATGATTTTCCTCTACCAAGCATTGATATCATAGTAGATATAATAGTAGTCCATGCAATGTTGTCATTAATGGATGGTTTCTTAGGGTACAACCAGATAAAAATAGCACCTGAAGATCAGGAAAAGACAACATTCACTTGTCCTTGGGGTACATTATGTTGGAATGTCATGCCCTTCGGGTTGAAAAATGTAGGTGCAACATACCACCAGGCGACCACTATTTTCCATGACATGATGCATACTTTCATGGAAGATTATGTAGATGAAATCTTAGAAAAATCATTCACAAGGGAAGGACATCTGGAAATTCTAGATAAAATCTTTACTAGGTTGGAAAAATTCAATGTCAGGTTGAACCCAAAGAAATGTGTGTTTGGGGTAACATCAACAAAACTCCTTGGTTACATAGTATCAGAAAAGGGTATTGAAGTGGACCCAGCTAAGGTTAAAGCAATAATGGAGATGCCTCCACCTAAAAATATCACTCAACTATGGTCCCTACAAGGAAGGTTACAATCCATCAGGAGATTTGTCTCACAGCTAGCATACAAGAGTAACCCATTTAATCATCTACTTCATAAGAATTCTTCATTCAAATGGGATCAGGACTGTGAAACAAATTTTGACTAGATAAAGCAATATTTGATATCACTGCCAATACTCATGCCACCTACAACAGAGAGACCATTGTTGCTATATATAGCAACAACTAACATATTTTTAGGAGCTCTATTGGCACATGAGGATTATGAAGGAAAATAACAAGTTTTTTACTACATCAATAGGACACTCAATGGATATGAAATAAACTACACATTCATAGAGAAGGCTTGTTTGGTAGTGGTCTTTGTAACCCAACAGTTGTGACACTACATGTTGACTCATATAGTTAGACTAATAGTAAAAATAGACCCATTGAAATATCTACTCAATAAAGCTGCTCTAACAGGGAGACTGGAAAAATGGGTCATGATCTTAAGTGAGTTTTACATCCAATATGTTGACAGGAGAGCCATCAAAGGATAGGTAATAGCAGATCAACTAGTTGAAGCTCCATTACAGGACCATCATCCAATGAACATTGAATTTCTAGATGCAGACATCCTGAATATCACAACACAATAATGGAGGCTCTATTTTGATGGATCATACACACAAAGAGAGTCTGGGCATGAATTTATTTGTCACACCTTAAGGGCACACTATTCCAAGATCCTATAGGCTAATTTTTCCTTGTACCAACAATATAGCTGAGTACAAAGCATTGATTATCTACATCCAGGTAGCTTTTGAATGGAAAATCACATAAATGCAAGTGTATGGAGATTCACAACTTGTTATTTATTAGGTAAATGATGTGTATCAGACTAAGGATGAAAAGCTGATGCCTTACAAGAAAATGATAGATGATCTTAAAAAGTACTTCATGGATATCAAGTTCGAGCAAATACCAAGGGCAGAGAACAAGGTTGTAGATGCCGTGGTGGTGATTGCTTCCCTTTTACAATTACCAGAAAAGAAAGGTCATTATGAGTTTATGGTAGAACAAGTATCTAACCCTGCATACGATAATCCTAATTCACAGACCATATGTCAAATAACCAACACTCAAACCTCACAATATGAAGAGATCTATACTTACCTCAAGGATAATATTCTCCCGCCTGATCTTCTAGAAACCAAAAGCGTAACTTTATCTGTCAATCTGCGAGACATAAATTGATTGTTGATATCCTCTACCGTCGAGGTCTAGATGGTACTCTTCTTCGGTGTTTGGAACATCACGAATTTGAAATATCCTTATGAGAGGTCTATGAAGGTATTTGTGGGACCCATTCAAGCTGGCTGACCTTAGCTAAGAAACTCCTTTGTTTAGGGTATTACTGGCTGAACATGGAAAGGGAGTCCTATCAATATGTCAAAAAGTGTCAAAAATGCCAAATACATGGTAATCTAATTCATGCGCTAGCACAAGAGTTACAACCCTTCACATCAACATGGCCCTTTTGTTAGTGGGGACTGGACCTAGTAGGAAAAATAAATCTATCTTCATCCAATGGACATAAGTCCATCATCACAACAATAAATTATTTCACAAAATGGATGGAAGTGGTTCCTTTGACAACTATCATTGGAAAGCAAATTTCATCTTTCATACTCAACTATCTCATCTGTCGGTACGAGGTACCACAATCCATTGTCACAGATAATGGTAGGCCTTTTAAAAACCAGGATTTCCAGGAATTATGTGAACAATTCCATATCTAACATCGCTTCTCCACACCATACTATCCACAGGGAAATGGCCAAGCAGAGGCCTCAAACAAGAAAATTCTAAAAATACTAAAGAAAATAGTAAATGATGTTGGATGTGATTGGCATGCTCAACTAAATCCTGCACTATGGGCCTATAGTTCACCAACATTAGAACACCAACAAGAGCTACACCATATGCCTTGGTGTATGGATCAGAATCCATCCTACCCATTGAGGTAGAAATACCAGCACTCCGTGTCTCATTGAAGGGTATCATTACAAATGAGGACTACAAAGTATCTCAGCTATGGGAGCTAGAATTATTGGATGAATTTCATTAGCAAGCTATCAATCATTTGAAGGCCTACCAACAAAGAATGTCAAGGAGCTACAATCACAGGGTAAAACCTAGAGTCTAACCTAGAGTCTTTCAAGTGGGAGACTTGGTCCTAAAGGAAAACCCTAGAAATCAATAGGATAGAGAAAATAAAGGGAATTTTGAACCAAACTGGTTAGATACCTTTGTAATCATGTCAATATATGGGTCAAGAGCATACCAATTGTCTGCACCTAAAGGGGATTTGTTTGATGAACTAATCAACAATATCCATCTCAGACAGTTCTATACCTGAATCACTTAGTGCATGATTTATTTTCTAAAAATGGTTACCTAGATGAAAAAATGGAAAACAAGCGTCCTAGTAATAGAAAAATATAAAAATACAAAAAAATCAGAAAAACAAACAAATACAAAAAAATCAAAAAGACTAAGAAGTGCAATAAAAACATATGATGAAAACCTGGAAACAGGCACTATTTGTGATTCAAATAAGCTCTTCCATCTATTGGACACATGGCATGGTCATTATTTTCACCATCATTTTACATCCATTATCATATCATTACAAGTGGTCATGTCTCACCATAGCTTGGGGGTAACATTTGGACATCATTGGGGGTAGTAAACATTGGGCTTAACGAAATGGATAAAAAACATGTCAAACATAGCAACAACAATGATTGAAACACAACACAACATGAAGAACAATCACCCTCGGAAACACATCAAACATCCATATCTTGACAAAATCACAAAAACATCAGAAAATCAAAATCAGGATGGATGATCTAATCTGAATAATGATTGAAATAATTTAAGCGAAGGTTGGATGGTTGTACTTTGATCATTGTTATCATTTCTTTGGATAAACTCAATGATGTACTGAACTAGGGAAGCTAAGAAGAAGAATGGTATTTTCTTTGTCTGTTGTCTGTGATTTAATCATTATTACTATGTGAATTGCCATGAGATGTGCTCTACAAAGTATCACTGATGACATTCCAATTCACATAGGAAGGTGATTAATTCTTTTCTGTTTACGCAAGAAATGCTCAGGTCATCTCGGTTTAGTTATACCTCGATGCTTGTGTTCACTTGCAATATCAAAAATCATGGAAGTAGTACTCATTATAGACACGTAAAAATGACCTAGGCCTGCAAACACTATTTTACCACTTTTCGTCCTAGCATAATTATGACACTTTAATTATGTTCCTAACCCATCTTCAACTATTAATTAAATAATTCAGGGTCTTCTATTCTTCCTGATTATTAAATGAATAAATCATATTTATTTAATGCGTCACTAATTATTTAAAGTCAACTCATAATTAAATAAAGTTCTCATTTTATTTAATTAATCTTTGTCATTAATGTCCTCCTGATTATCAAATAAATACATTTTTTAATATATTTATTCAATATGTCACTAATTCCTAAATCCTCTCTTTTAATTAAATAGATTTGCTAATTTATTTAATTAATTAACCACTTCTTCTAAATTAAATAATTATTTTGAATTATTTAATTGTTGTATGTGACACTTCTTTATTTTTAAATAAAACAATTTATTTAAAAATGTCTCACATAGTTAACTGATTCTTCTTTTAGTAATTAATTTCAAAAATCAATTACTCATTATCTCACAAAATCCATATTTTGAATTAATTTAATTCAAAATGGAAATATTCTTCTACAAATCAAGTAATTTCTAAAATTATTGATTTTCTAAAATCCCATCTTCTTATCTTTTGATTTTTGCTAATTTCATCTCAACTGTCACATTTATTCTTGATTTAATGTATTTAATTAAATCTTATTCACATATTTGGGCATTTTTCCCTAACCCTAATTGAGAGTTTCTATTTTGAATATTAACCATTGATTATGGGGCATTTTCTCAATCTCTCATCTCATCTGTCCATTCAAGATAACATTTTCTATAAAATACCATTTTCCTCTCATTTTTAGATTACACAGACATGTTAGATACTTATGCACTGACATACTTAGATCCTTTTGATAGCAATTGCAGCATTTATTGTCTTTATTTATTAAGTCTTAGCATATTTAGGCATAGGCATTGTCAATCATAGTCATAGGCATAAACATTTGTTCAAATCCTTCAAAGCTTGGTGTAGGACTTAGACTTGTATTTCCAGATTGCTCGCACGTCGAATTTGAGGGAAACACGTCAACCAACAAGTTAGAAGGTGTTAGAAAAGTGAATCATGGAGGTCTCAGTGATTAACAAGTATAATTGTTCTTTATTTTAGCTTCCATTGTGTTTTGTAATCTCTTTGGGTTTATTGCCTTCATTGATTTGCTAACATTGAATCAAACCTAAAAAATTAACCCTTAGTTACAAAATGCATACATTGAACTTGAAAGAACAACAAAAGATGACAAAGTCAAAAATGAAGGGGGTATGTGCAAGATCATCATGAAAAAAATAGGTCCTTAGGTGGCAAAGAATTTAGAAAAATTAGAGTTAGGCAACTTGACGTGAAAAATTGAATAAGTTATCTATATTATTTCAAAAATATGTAAGAATAGAATCTATAGAAAATTGAATTTAGTTTCTAAACTACTAGGTTTATTTAAAAAAAAATCTATTTGGTGAAAATTTGAAATATCAATGCAGTAGTACTTAAATTTCAAGGAAAAAATAAGAAATGGGTGTCTGTCTGACCACCCTAACCACAATAAAATGATAATATTTTTTTATAAGATTTTAGATATATGTAGAGGACTAATGTCTCGATGTGATGCATATTTTTTTGTATTTTTTTTCCAAGTAAATAATTAATAATGAATTTTTTATTAAAAAATTAAAAAATATAAAAACTCGTATGTCTAACCACCTTAACTTGGTCAAAACTTCTTAAAATTCAAAAAAAAAAAATCCTATAGTACGCGAAGCATAGAGAATGTGACACATGTTTAGTTCAAAATGTGATACCTTTGAAAGCTATAGATGTTTTTCAATAAGCCTATCAATCGATTACTTTAGTTGTAATTCAAATAGAAAATGAATAATAATAATTTTATTAAATTAAAAGTAAAACATAATTTATATTGGTGGAAAGTTGAGAATCTCCTTTAAAAACCCTTTTCGTTTCATCAATTTTGGGTAAAAAAAAAGTCGTTAGCCACATGGGCCATCATATGAGTTACATATTGCCACTTTTTGGTCCATCATGATCCTGCACATACCCAAGGGAAAAGAAGTACTAAAATTGAGAAGGGTGAACAAGGGATCACTGCCCCTTCATTTGACTTCTATGAGTAAAATATGTGAACTAAATAATAAAATCACACAAGCAATGAAACATTACATTAGAGAGAATTCAAATAACAATCTAATCGAATTGAAACAAATAAACTCTCTAAAATTGTCCTATTGTTTACTATCTCCAAGGATTCATTAAATCATAATGGCTATTAGATTGTTTGTGCACTTATGACCTTTGGAATGACAACCTAAAGAATGGAATGCTGAAAAATGTAATAAATCTATTCCTACATGATTGGTAAACTATATGATTGATGAGTGATGCTATGATAATGATGTTGTAATAAGGATATGATGCTAAATACTATGATGCAAATGTTGTATGAAAACTACCAGGATAACTAAAATGAAGCTACCAAACTAAGCCATGATTATGCTAATGAATTATAAATGCTAAAATGTTAAATTCTTAAACACTAAATGCTCACAAATTCTCTAATGAAAATTTTGCAGAGTAAGATTGCTCAAAGTTGGGATATGAAATATTGTAGAATGAGGCTGTATTTATAGATTTTCCAAGGCATATTCTAATGTGGCAACAACCAACGGTCAAGGTTTAATCTGGATAGATGAACAGTGGAGGATGAAGAAGTTAGAGCGAATCAAGGAGAGGGTTCCCTTTAATAGAGCACAATACCAAGTGTGAGGAAGAATCAAATGATGGAGAGAGCCAAGTGTCCCAAAGTTTGTTTCAGAATTTGTTGAAGATAAAGCCAATTTAAATATTAAGAATATTTAAACTCATGAGACACATGATGAGGTGGAAGGAGGAAAAGTTGTAGAAATGTGACTAAATTTAAATTTGGAATTATTCAAATTTAGTAAAAAGAGATTAATTAAATAAAACAAACTATTTGAATTTGTTTATTTAATTAAGATTAGAAGAATGTGATTTGACATAAAATAATTAGAAAATGAACTATATAAATAAATTTGGAATTTATTTATAAGTAGACAAAATAAAAGGTTCATTAATTAAATAACTTGTATTTAATTAATTGATTATCTAGATTGATTTTAGGTGTATACACTAAAACTGAGAAGGGTGAACAAGGGATCACTACCCCTTCATTTGACATGGACCAAGCATTGGCTTAGACAAAAATGAAAGTTCCCTTAATGGAGCTGATGAAGATTGATTAATTTAGAGATACAACCCTCATAATGATCACCAACACATCCCATAAATAGAAGGATCAAAAGAAAGAAGTAAATGATGTGAAAAGGAAATTACAAAAGCACTAGAAGTATATTTGGGAGATACAATCACAAAGATTCCTTCCTAAATAGATCCATTTTACACTACGTTGGTGATTAACAAGTTGGTAAAGAATTGTGTGGTTGACTCAAGGGCAACAATCAACATCATGCCCCTAGCCGTGATGAAAGAGCTAGGTTTGTGGGTAAATACTACATATGGGAAATGTTATGCCATGGATAATAGATCAATCCCTATAGTAGGAGTGATATGGTATGTAGAACTGAGGCTAGCATCATATCTAGAGGCAACATACAAGATAGACATTACTATGGTAGATACTCCCCCTTATTATGGGATGTTGGTATCAAGGCAATGGACAACAACAGTTTGTGGGAATGTTCAAATAGATTTTTCCTATGCTACGATTCTTGTGAATAGGAAGGAAGTCAATTTATATAGGGAGCCAAGGTCTAAACATGTCATTGAACTGTTTTACCCCAATCAAATGAATTTCTTCTATGATGTGGACTTAGACAGTTTTAGAATTGAACACTCAAACCCTGAATTATTAAACATAGATCCAATTGCCAGGGATGTTTCCAAGAATGAACATGGCATATGGCAAATTTACTTTGATGGATCTTGTAGTAGAGAAGGGAACAAAATAGGAATTTTCTTTATTTCACCTGAAGGGACAACATTCAAATATTCATTTATACTAACATTTGAGTGCACAAATAATATAGCAGAGTATGAAGCCCTGCTCATAGGTTTAAACATGGTTACTATGCACAAGATTAAACTATTAACTATCTTGGGAGATTCTAAGTTTATTCGTTCACAAGTGAGATCAAAATGTTCCACAAATAACAAAATACTAAACCAATATAAAAATGTTGTATGGGATACTATTGAGTTGTTTGATTCTTTCTTGATTGAGTGGATAGATAGATCTAAAAACCTAATGGCTGATTTCTTGGTGAATGTAGCCTTGAAAAGGGATGATGTTACCTTGGCACGAATTTCATAGGTTGAACTTATGACCAAGCCAACAATTCTTGATAACATCTACAATTGGCAAGTTTTTAGTGATGACACTGATCTTATCAAGTTCTTACATTGTATTGATTAATATGAGGCCCAAGAGATTGACTTTAATGCATTTGTGGAAGAAGTAGATGGAAAACAAACTATATTTGGTTAGGAAATCATGAAAATCAAGACAAAGAAGATTCCTAAAGGACTAGGGGCACTAGGAATATTTTTTGATGGGAATGATCGAGCAGTCATGAAACAAACACCGATAAGAAGGGAAGAGATCAAAGAAATCAACCTAGGCACTGAATTAGCACCAACGAAGGTATACATTGGGAAAAATATAAGCCCCACAATCAGAAAAATGTTGATTGAACTATTGAGGAAGTATAAACATGTCTTCGCATGGTCTTGTGATGATCTTAAGGCATACAAGGAAGAATTGTTCCAACATGAAATTCCACTTAAACCTGATGAAAAACCCTTTAGACAAAAATATAGACCAATAAACCCAACCTTAGATCCCAAAATGCATGAGGAACTTATGAAGCTCACGGAGGGAGGTATCATCAAGCCTATCAGGCATTCCACTTAGATCTCTAACTTGGTGCCTATCAGGAAGAAGAATGGAGACATAAGGTTATGTGTAGACTTTAGAAATCTGAATGTCTCTTCCCTTAAAGACAATTACCTACTCCCAAATATGGAGGCCTTGTTGCAGAAGGTGATAGGTTGTGAACTATTGTCCATGATGGATGGATTTTTAGGGTATAACCAGGTGAAGATGAAGTAATTAGAAAAATATAAGACTGCATTCACCACCCCTTGGGGCACATATGTGTATGTAAGGATGCCATTTGTGCTAACAAATGTTGGTGCCATATTCCAATGAGCTATGGATGTTGCTTTTTCTGATCTAATCAATACAATAATGGTAGTATACCAAGATGATCTCATTTCATACTCCAAGAAAGTAGAGGACCATTTTGCACATCTTCAGAAGATTTTCCTCAAAGAACTAGAGTATGGCATTTCCCTAAACCCTAAAAAATATCATTTTGTTGTAACAAAGGGGAAGTTATTAGGGCACATAGTGTCCAAGGAGGGAGTTGGAATTGATCCAAAGAGGGTAGAATCTATAGATAAGATCCCTATTCCTAAATCCAATATGGCCATTTAGTCTTTCTTTGGATTTGAATAAACTTTGTCAGAAGGTTAATATCAAAATTTGTTGAAATTGTCAAACCTATCTCAAAAATGTTGAAGAAAGGGGATGAAATTAACTAGACTGTAGAAGCACTTGATGGATTTGTATGTATAAAAAGGGAAATCAAAGAAGTCCCAATATTAAAATCCCGTAATTTTAGTAAGCCTTTTCAAATATTTTCATTTGCCTCATATCACTCCATTGCAGCAGTAATGTTACAAAAGAATGATGAAGGGTATGACAAGCCTATATCATTTCTTAGTAAGTCCCTCCAAGGAGTTGAGTTAAATTATGATATCACAAAAAAACAAGCATATGCTCTTTTCAAAGTAGTAAAATCCTTAAGACCCTATTTGGTAGTAGCAAAAATAATTGCATATGTTCCCAACGCTATAATCAAGGATGTGTTTGTACAAACCAATGTCACAAGGAATAGATGTAGGTGGACCTTGATATAATTCAAGAGTTTGATATCGAGATCCAAATCACTAAGCTGGTAAGAGAGCAATGCCTAGCCAAGCTAATGGATGGGTCAAATTTTGAAGCATCTCAAATTTGCAACATAGGGGAAGAGGAAACCATGATTGCCAACATAGAGAACACTGCATGGTACACTGACATAATGTATTACTTGCAGAATAAGAAATTCCCTAAACACATGAATGAAAATAAAAAGAGAACCTTGAAGTTACATTCCTTCAAATATGTTTTCATGGACGGTGACTTATATTGGAAAAATAGAGATGGAATACTGCTATTATGTCTGGATGAATCTCAAGAAAAAAAATTCTTAAGGTAAACGCACGAAGGAGTTTGTGGGGGACACTTTTGAGCCAAGACCGCTGCCCATAAGATCTTGAGGGTAGGGTATTACTGGCCTAGAGTTTTTAATGACTCTTTCACCTATGTAAGGAAATGTGAGGCCTGGTAGAAATTCTCTAGAAAAATGAAATATTAAGGAGCACAACCACTCAAACTGATGCAGGTTGAAGCTCCCTTTCATTAGTGAAGGATTGAGTTTATTGGGGAGATACCAAAAAAATACAGTGGAGCTCACAAATGGATATTAGTGGCAATTGATTACTTCACAAAATGGATGGAAGTCATCCCAAAAACATAGGACACTAGCAAAGTTGTAACCAATTTTTTGATGGAGAATATCATTACAAGGTTTGGGACACCTATGCAGATAATCACAGATAGTGGTATGTGTTTGATATCATAGGAGTTCAAGAAATTCTATGGAACATATAGCATTACAATTTCATATGTACTTCACCTTATCATCCATAAGCTAATGGGTAGGCTGAATCAAGTAACAAGAATATTTTGAAAATCATTAAGAGGATGTTGGACCAAAATAAAAAGGCATGGTATTCTAAATTGACGATGGCAACATGTTTAGATAGAATCACTATGAATAAGTCATCCGGTAGATCACCCTTTGAACTTGTCTATAGGGCACAAGCTAGAATTCCTATGCAGAATCTTCTACCTGCATAGAAATTCATACTACAAGAAGACTTAAACATCCCTGAACCTATGGAGGACAAAATAGAACAATTGGTAGAACTAGATGAAATCAGGAGTTTGGCCTAGGAGAAAAATAAAAAAATACAATCACAAATGAAATATTTGTTTGAAGAAAGGGCGAAGGATAGAAAGTTTGAAGAAAATGATATGGTACTATTGTGGAATACAAGGTTTTAGGATAGAGGGAACCATGGAAAGTTTGAAGCTCTTTGGATAGGACCCTTTTTCATTACTAGAAAAGGAGGTGAAGATTCCTACTATCTACAAAATATTTCAGGAGAAGATCAAGAGTCTCCAATGCATGAAAATTCTTGAAGCACTTCTTTTCTTAAATTAATTTTCCATGCACAGTAGTTTGGGAGAAGATCAAGAATTTCTAGTGCATGGAAAATTCTTGAAATACTTCTTAAAAAATAATAATCTTCCATGCACATTAGTTTTAGGTTTCCATCTCATTTCTACTCCACCTTACCACAATTCATTTATGATATGCCCCCTAGAGATCATTTATGGATCCTTGCAATGACCTCACACTCATTCATCCCCAATCGGAGCCACTGTTGGAGCCAAAAAATCACATTGGTTATTTTGCACACTTCCAATTTCACCCATCCTCCCACACTCACCATATGTTCCATCTCAATTTCATAATGGATGAAACTAATATAAACCACCCAATAAGGCCCTTGATCATAACACTGTAGAGAATTTCCTATCTAAAGTGTTCCCATAGCAACACATGGCATGTCACCAAGACAAAGCTATATCGAACAAAGTCTCACCATAGTCTCTTCGACGCAAGCAAAAAGGGATGATTTGAAATGTAGATGAGACTCCCGAATGTCTAAGAGACATATTCAAATGTCTTCTCACTAGCCTAAAGAATGATATATCTAAGAGAATTGGACATTTTCAGGATAAAATATAACATTTCTTACCGAAAAATCATATGGAGAATTCAACATTTAGGAAATAGAAAAAAATCTTTTGGACATCAAGAGATTTTCATAAAATAAATGATAAGTCACTAGTAAAACAATGCAGACAAATGACAATGTTGAAGAGACATCGAAAAATCAAGGAGATAAGCAAGAGAGTCTCTTTGACATTCAAGGAGAAAAATATTGGCGAAACATAGAGACATCAAATAGACATTTGGCAAGGTCTCATTGACATCCTAACAATGATATCTCATGGAGACATAGAAGCATCAAGCAGACAATATCAAAAGTCTCCCCAACATTCTAGCACAAGTGTAAACACATGTTATCAATGAGACTAAGATACATTGGAGAAAGGTGACTGTGGGTCTCTTGACATGAAAGTCACATAGAGATCATCAACAAGTAATACCACTTAAGGAGGAGATAAGGATATGTTGAGGGAGACATAGGCTTGCAGTGAGAGATATTCTAATCTCATCGACAAAAGGGAGACCATAAGGGAAAGATTTAAATGTAAATATCAAAGACACCCTACACCTTGAAGAGAGAAATGTAAATGTCTCTTAGACATTTTTCAAAATATGGTCAAGGATATATTGAAGAGAAATATAGGTGTTATGATTAAAGTCTCTTTGACAAAATATGAAATTATTTTCATCGGATTGACTTGATTGATGAAGTCATTGAAGAGAAAACTACTACTAATGTGCAATTTGATAGGAAGGGTGGCACAAAGCCATTTATGAACAAAGCTGGCTCAATGCAAAATTTTGATATACAGCCCTAAAAGAATCAAAAATTCAGCGTGAATTATGACTATATCTAGGAGGATGGAGTCGGAAGAAGGTGAGCAGCTTAGGATAAACACAAAAGAGGAAAATACAAAAGTAGGCCACTAAAGCAAGACTTAATAGACTAGTGTCTTGGGTTTGGGCCAAAAGCAAGGAGAATAGCTCAATTAATCCCATGATGTCAGACCCTAGAGGACAAGAAAAATAATTTTGGAGATGTGTGGACTTCACACAGGGATTATGACTTGTTCATCTATCACTATAGGAAGAAGTACAAATATAGCCCAGTTTCAAACCCATGGAATTTGAATCTAGGAAACTTATGATGTCAAATATTTTGTGAAGATAGAACTAATAAAGAACTAGAAAATAATTATAATCCCAAAATGGGAAATTCTAACGATGGTTCACAATTCATGATTATAACATGGGATTATATTTGTATGGTTTTCCAATTGGACACATCCTTGAAGATGAAATTGTGGATGGGAGACTTGTTGGAAGAGTATCGCTCGATGGATACAAGCTATAAGAGGTGGAAGTTTCCTTTGCATAGGCCCAAAGGTCCAGGGAATCAACCTAGGAGGTTTTCTAGTGATGAAAGGTCCCCATTCTCTGTAGATTTGTTTGAAGAATACTATCAATAAACATACTACATAGTTGGCCAAGTACTAGGATTTGATGCCCTTGATAACATGACTATAGCTCCCATGGTTCTAGCTATGGACAATCAAAGCTAGGATGCCAGGCCCTATGACTATGTAGAGTATCTATTTGAGGCCATTAACAGTGCTCTTAATGCTATTAAGAACAACAATGAAGCTATCTGCTTCAAACACTATTCACTTCTTATGCATATGATACTATATGAAGGGAAAGTGATGGGAATATGGGAGAAAAATTGATAATAAAAGATTTGGATAGTGATGGTAATACTAGAATAGTGCAAATGTGAACATCTTTGTGGGATAGTAGATGTGGGAGATCCCACTACTTGTTCTTTGAAGAAAATTTTATCAAACCCTTATACAAATTGCTTGGCCACAAATGTGATTATAATTTATTCCCAAAAGTACAAAGGTTCCTCTAACTAAAGGAAAAGGGTCATGATAGGAGAATAAATCACAATTGGGGAGATTGGTACATGTTTGTAGACTGTACTATTATTAGAGTATATGGATTTGAGGCAACACCATATTTACTGCCTAAGATTGTGCCAGATAGGGTTGCATACCTTGAGATCATAAGACAATTGTCTTAGTCAGCCTTCATTCATTTGAAAAGCTATAGAAGGAAAAATTTCATGCCTTCTACTCATTGTTTTGGTAACTTCACTATTATTGCTGATATAGGGTATGACTTGGTTGGTAGAAAGTTAGATTATTATGGCTTGCAGGTGGGAAACAAGAGAGAAAAATTTGACCCTAAGCATTTCATCTATGATTCTAATATTTCTCAAAAACTGAAAGGATATGAGCATGAGTTCCATGTCAATGATGTCATTAGGAACTTTGTGGAAATTCAGGTGATCATGAGAACAAATGCATAAAATAGAATTGTTAAGGTTGAGGCTTGGAGAATGAATGCTAACTCATCCTATGTGGAAGCTTTTCATTAAATTCAAGACCCTATGGAAAGATTTGATCAACTGATTCTACATGAAGAAAAATTAATAAAGGATGTACCTCTGGTGTCATTTGAGAAGAGAAGAAGTGTTGGCTCTAGGAGACAAGTAAAAACTATAACTTCACTGGGTCATTTGTCACCACAACCTACTCTAGAGGTGAGCTTCTTAGTTAACACCCCAATCTTGGTTGAAGATCATATTGAGGAAGAAGAAGAGGTCACATAGATGAAAAGTATTGCGATTCCCCAATATGAAATGCCACTAGAAAGGAGTGTGATTACCTTTGAAGCTTCTAATGAGTTATCTAATGAAGTGATACACCATGCTAGTTAAGAATTCATTACAGATGATACATTTGTGCAAACTTCTAAATTCAAGGCTTTCATCTATGAGTATAAGGGAAAGGTGGTAAGGGAAAGGCTAAAAGACATTGACCTAGAAAATGAATCATATTACCTAAGAGAGCTTCAACATGAAATTGAAAGGGAAATGAAGAACATGACTACTGAAAGAGGAAGGGCATTATTGCAAGAAGTTGGGCTTATGCTCCTCCCAAGATGGGATATCAGTTAAACCATTAAGTTTCACAACTTTCTTAAGAGAAATAATAAAAAATTTCACTTGATAGATGATGCTAGTGATAAGATATATACTAGATTAGGATATAATCCTAATAATACTACTTTATAGATATGTGCACTTTACCCACTAGGCAAAAAGTCTTCTCTTGTTGATCATGATCATTTTTTTGGAAATATTTTGGTGCAAAGAGTAGGAGAGAGAGTCCCATGGAAATTTCTAAATTGAATATGAATGTGGCCAAGTTCACTAAGGCTCAAATTCAAAAACTGGTAAGGGATAACTAGTCATTGATATAAGAAAATGAAAGGCTAAAACAAGAGTTGATCAGCTATAGGGATAGGCTACCTTCTTCCTCAAGGCTTTACTCTCCACTACTTGAGCATGAAAGAAAGGTGCTAGAGGCAATGTTAGAGACCACATATTGGAAACACAGACATGAAAATGTTCAAAAAGAATAGGAAGAGTTAAAAGGAAAGCTCAAGACCACCATCTTTGAAATGGCATCTATGAAGGCTTCATCTAGACCTACTCAAATATGAACAAATGATCCAATGTTAGTCAATAAAAAAATTTAAACTAGCATTCCACATGAAATTCATTCAAACACAGTGAACAAGAAACAAAGTAAAATGATTAAATGAAAGCTAATGAATCTTATTCTAATGCTCAAACCAGCATCCCATAGGGGAATTGGTGCTTCTTTGATGTTGCAAGAATCCCTATCCCAATTCCTTCACAAGCTTTGATGATGGATGTGTGATTCTTGATAAACATTTCCAATAACCTAGTTATGGATGAAAATTATATGATAACTTGGATAAAAATGGATGGAATTGCAGGAAATCTATAGATAATAACTTTTACATGAAGTTGTGGATCCCAAATCAATAGAGAAGTCCTCTATTTATAGGAAAGAAGGGTGGAGGATTGAAGAATAGGAAGAATGTGGGATTAACCTTGAACCAATACCATTGTGCCAGTTGTCAACATGCTAATGAAGGAGAGTGGAGCACATTTTAAATAATGTGCATGTTAAATACATGTAGGTGGAATCTGAAATTCAAAAGATGGCTTGTGCAAGAAGAGTTGTAAGAGGAGTTAATGCCAAGTTGGCTCAAGAAAAGGACATGTAAAAGCCTTTAATGCCATGTTATGGGAAAAAGTTCCTTTGGGAGGGAGATTTCAAATTGGTGGAATATTCAAAGAATATGCCATAGTTGAATGAAAGTAGAGGAATTAATAAATCAAATAAATTGATTTACATGCGCAAGTTGGAAAAGCTAGAGGAAAGGAGGATTTGTGTTAGGAGCTAATTAGGATTTAATTAACTTAGATGGAACTAGTTGATATGACATTTTATTTAGATTTTTATATTTATTTCAATCAAATGAGAAGATAGTGGAAGATTAGTAATTTAATTAAATAAATTTGATTTATTTAATTAAATGAAGAACATTAGGATTCAATTAAATAAAACTGATTTATTTAATTAAATGAAGACATTAGGATTTAATTAAATAAAGTTGATTTATTTAATTAAAGGAGGAAAATGATTAAATAAGCTAATAAGGTTCATCATCTAATTTTGATGAATTTAATTAAATAAATATTATTCAATTAAATGTTTAGTGTGGACATGATTAAGGAAGAATCAATGTTAGTTAATCATGATCGAGTGAATGATATCAATCAAGATAATTTGAGCATCTACATTTTTCCCCTCTTTGAATCAATGTACCTGATGTGTTGGTTCAAAGAATAACCTTGTTGAGATGAAAGTTCAATTTTTTAATTTTTTTCAGATGCCCCACTATTGCCCCAGCAGAAAGAAGTATACTGGTACACTGCCCCCTTGAGAAATCGAGTGAAAAGTTTGATTTGAGGGTCGATCTCATGACAAAGAGGTTCAAGATGGATGTATGGATGGTTATGATGATGATTCAAATGAGATGGTTTTAAGATGCTTAGAATAACCAATCTATATTATCCTAAATGTCTTAAATGATGATGCAATGCATGTGAGATGGATGATGTGATATGCTATGAGTTTGCGGATGAATGTTTTGGTGATGTTTTTTGTACCGTCATGATACCATGTTAGCATGGAGAGAAGAAAGAAGAAATGAGATGATGAAAAGAGGATCCAACAAGTCCATGAAGAATTTATTAGATATGATGATGAATGATGATGATGTTTCGCTTATCAGGAATTGGGACTTTAAAAGAGCTTACTTACCTTATTTTTGATAACATAGATAGATATGATGCATGAAGGTATAAAGAACCAGGATGGCGGGGTATCTAGTGCGACGGACTTTGACTCAATAAATAGATAAGAGTATTCTTGTTCACAGCTAACATACAGAAACCTCACTATGATGTACTTCAGATATTTCAAACATCTTGGATGAAAACACGAAAAGGAAAAACCTAACAATATAATAGTCAACAAGTTGTCCAAAACACCTTCCATCCATACCCAATAAAGTAAGTATTAGCCAAGTTATATTACAAGAACTTCCAACAAGCACAAAAAATGAAAGATAGTGATCAATGCCCCATTCCTTTCTCTCTAAATCATTTTGATAGACATCATCGAGAGGTCATTGGATTGAGTGCAATAAGATAAATCAAAGAAAAGATCAAGTGAACAAACAAGCCAATGTTCTTCATACCTCTAGCCAAGGGGATGTGTTTTGTTTAGGATAAGTATCCAAAGTGATTTGCCAATAGATAATTCCCATTGTAGGAAGGATGCATCCTAGGACATGTTAGTGGATGGTGGCAAGTTTATTTCCTTAGGATAGGCATCCAAAGTGTTTGCCAAAGATAATTCCCATTGTAGGAAGGATACATCCTAGGACATGTTAGTGGATGGTGGCAAGTTGATAGGTTGTTTTAAAGGCTATTGATATAAGGTTGATTGACATGTTTGCTAAAAAGATCAAGAGTTTGATTTTGTATTTAAAAGTTTTCTTTTGCTGATTGTTGTGGTTGTTTCTATTTGTATTGACAAAGGATGAAGGCGATGGCTGATTTGTTATGGATGATTGATTATTGCGGGTGAAGTGAAATAAGAAGGATGATTTTTTTCAAATATTTGGATGTTTTTGATCTTTTGAGATTTTATGAGGCTATTTTTTGGATTTTTGGGTTATTGAAAAGTTATTGTTTTTTTTGTGTTTTGAGGCTATTTTTGGTATTTTCAAGTTGTTTTACAAATGTTTTGATTTTCAAATTTTCTAGTATTTTTGTGTTTTCTAATATTTATGAATGTTTTTGGATTTTTTGTGTTTTGAATGTTTTTATGTTTTTTGAATGTTTATGTATTTTTGGTGTCTTGAGGGTTGGTCAAAGATTAACCTTGCCTACGTTTAAGGTTAGAGACGATGTAGTTTGAATACCATGTTTTTGATGTTTTCTAACTTTTTGACCTGTTTTTGGATTTTTGCATGATTTTGACGATTTGGATATGGATATGTGTGAGGATATCGGTGATCTGTTTTGGAATTTTGTTGAAGACCAAGATAAGGTCGATTGATCAGATTGATGGATTGATTATGATAACATTGTTGAGGATACACAACAATGCAAGGATAGTGTTAAGCAACACGAGGATTGGGAAGGATATCCCAAGATGATGATGGATTGATTGGATTTGGAGAGTAATAATGTCATCACCTAATTAATTAATTAATCATTAATTAATTGGGTCACTTTATGCTTTATTACACTTAAGCTAAACTTAGGAGTGCATTTATTCAATTATTTTCTTTAATTAATTAGTTGCATTTTGCATGATTAAAACTTCTAGCATTAGAACATGTTGTCTCATTCATTCCTATGAGGACACTTGTCATGTTCTAATCTAACCCTACTCTAGGGTTAGTTTTCATCCTTTTCATAAGGATTGATTCATTGTAATTATTTATCAATTATCTATGACAGCATATTCACGACAGTTGTTCACATAATCTAGGTTATTTTTCATCAATAATGATTCTCAGGTTATTGAGCACAATATTTCTTGTTGATATTTTCTATATTGTGATAGGTAATTGCTTGCAAGTGTTTCATGGGAGTTGTGGATTGAATCAGTCAATTCCAACATGGTATCAAAGCCCATATTTGTAGCCCCCTATTCAATATTTGAAGGGATTAGACCTTGAGCAATTTTTTGGTGAATCCTGGAGAAAAATGGGCCTCACCATTGCACCCGGAGTGGTTGAAAACCTTAAGAATGTTTGTCATTTAGCTCAAATCTGAGTAGTTGCAACAAAAGACAATTTTTTTTAGAGGAATGCATATCCGTACAAATTTGGGTGCCTCGATTTGCATGCACAGTAGGTACAGGATTTCAAATTTCTATTTTTTTCATTTTCTCCTATAGATTAAAAAAAATTACGATTTTTTCAAATATTTTTCCCTGCAAAATAAAAAAAATATACATTATTTTTTTTTGAAAAAAAATCAATCAAAAACTTTGCAAAAAAAATCAAAAAAAGCAAAGTCAAATTTGTTTAAAAAAAGAAAAGTCAAATTTGGTTTAAAAAGGTTGCATTTACAAGCTTGCCCTAAGGTATAGAGTCGTACCTGGCCACAGGTCCAAGCACCCAAAGATGGGCCCTCTCTATGTCAGTGATGGTACTAGAAGCCCTCGGCTTCATAAACTAGGCTGACGCTCTGCAAAAAGAAGGCCGGTGGGAACTCCAACACAATGGGCACATAAAAATCCGGTTGGAGTTTAAAAAGAATCTGGTGTGGTCAAGAATCTTAGGCATAGAGAGGAAAAAGTGACGACCGGAATCTTGGGAAGATTTAGAAAATATTTTGTGCATGTAGAGCTTTTCAGGCCACCGTGGAAATTTTTTGGTGATCAATTTTTTTGCCAGCAAGGGAAATTTTTTTTCCCAGCGACGGTTGTCAAATTTAATCTAGGCTTTTGTTGACATCATAATGACATATTGTTGACGTCATCATACAGACTAGTCTCCAAGCCCCCTCCTAGCCCTAATTTCCCCCTCCTAGCCCTAATTTGGCTTAAGGCAACTTTTTTTTTCTTTTTGGCATAACATATGCATACTATGTCGAAATTAGGCAAACAAGATATCATCAGAAAGCTAGTTCCGTGAAATTTCTAGTGGTGTAGGTCTTATTGTCAGATTTTTCTAGTGGTTCTTGTTATTCTCAATTAAAGTCAGATCTTCATTTTGCGCTTTTGAGCTCGTAACTTTTTTCCTGTATCTCTGATTGTTGTGAACAAAGCTACGTTGGAAAGGTATTTTAGAGCTCTTAAGATCTATACATGCACTTTCTCCAAAATCTTCCCCAGGTACATTTTATTCAATATTTTTTGTTTTCACACTTTTCTTAATTACTTGGATGTATTGGCACCTGGAAAGGATTTGTTTGAATGGGATGACATATTTTGATCTGCTTTATCAATACTGAGGGCTTTAGTCTCTAATTTTTTCATTTGAGTGAGTATCATGGGTTTTTTTGTTCATCCTTCTATGATCAACTTGGATAAGGATAACTATGAGTCTTGGTGAAATGGCATCCTGACACATCTTAGGTGGCTTGATATTTTTCCTTATTTATATGGACTCATACCTACACTAGACACACTAGGGATTTTTTTAGCTTGGGGCATCATCGTAGATCATATTGTCAGGGTTATATGTTCAAGTGTTGATCTTGACACTATGTATGTTGTATCAGACATTGAATGTCCCCACATACTTTGGACACAATTTTGGGAGATCTGTGGAGACCCTCATATCTCTCGATACCAAGAGGATCTTGTTGTAGATTATGATGGAACTTTAGTATTTTGTCCTTGTGTTCCATTTCTTTTTGTCCTGCGTTATGTCTTTGGTTGTCTATGGTGTTTGGAAAAGCCTAAGGTTGGGGTTTTTACCTTTGTCTTCATGTAAAACCCTAGTGTTCATCTTATGCCTTGGGAGGGATCTATTTGGCTATTAATTTTTGGGAGGGTTTTAAAACAACTTAAGCCCGATTGCTTCATCTAGACTAGGCCCCTTTTCTGTTATATCTTTTATTTCCTTCATTTGATTTTATTTTCCTAAGTCTTGGATGGTCTCGTGCTCCCTTGTTTAAGTGAAAAGTTATGTCATTGTTTGTTGTTGGCCTAGTGATGTCCCCTTATTCCTTTAATAAATGTTTGTATTTTGTAGAGGGACAAGTTCGCATGACTATAGATCAATCATCATTTGATCTTAGTCATTCCCTTCCATCCCGAAATGACCCCACCACACTATTTTGGTTGATTGCAATATCATGGTTGAGCACCACATGTCTCCTCTAGTGAAGCCGAAGGGATGATAAAATAATTTGATGCATCTATTTCTTTTTAATACATTATGTAGCGGGTTACTAAAGTGTTTATGAGATGCATGTGTTTCAAATCAACAGAGATGTTATAATCTTGGTAGGAAAGGTATTGGATGGCTAAGGGAAAAGCTGGTGACTATGTTGAATGAACTGGATTGCCGATGGTTGAAGATCTATGGTTACCTACCATTGTGTAATCAGAAGTTGCTAGGTATTTATCAATTGCGATATTGTGGGCAAGCGCCACGTGTATTTTGTTGGCAATGCATAATATGGTGGGCCCCTTGTTTCCACGATGGAGATTGTGTTAGTTTGATTTGAAGGCAGTCATTCTATGATCTGACCAAGGTGAAGGATCGATGGCTAATATTTGAATATGCATCAAATGTGATTGGATCCATTCGTACAGTGCATGAGTAAGCTTTAATGGCAGACATGACATCTACTGCCATGGTTTGATCAAAATAAAGCAACTATTATTCTGATTTTAGTGTCACGAAGCATTCAAAACATCTTTGTAGAACAGTCATAGAGCCAAGGACAATGTTATAGGTTGTTACAACAAAGATTTGGGTTTCTGCAAGTGCAAAGCCATGAGTTGATTTCTATCTCCTGGTTATTCTTAATTTGAATTTGGGGAAAATTGTTGTGTGCTTGTCATAGGGCTTGTTGATAATTGTTTTAGGGCTAAAAAGTTAATTTAATTGTGGGGAATCGCAAAGTTCTGTTCTGTAATTTCATATTTTTATTAGCCCTATTTTGTTTAAGGTTTGAGATAGCAAGGAAGCCCTAGTTTACTCAAGATGGCACCAAAAAAGCAACACTCTAGCCAGATTGATTATTTAAGTAGAAACCTATATGATGATTTCCTAGATCAATTGCCCTTGTCAATGAATGATAGGAAGAATGGTTTGGTTTTGATGCGAGGAAAAACTCTAGGGGAGGGATTAGTATATAATTGTTCCAACATAGCCAATGCTAGGCTTCCTCTTCCCAGTCTAGAGATGTTCAAATTGTGGTTTGGATAGAGGAATTTTCCCCACCCCTTTTCTAATGGTTGGATGTATGATATGGTGAAGTTGGTAGTACCAAATGTGTTCCCTGATATAGACTTGCTTAGGGTAGGGGCTACACAATATGACCCTGTCACAAAGGTGATTCAAGATAATGATGGAAAGGTTCTGTTAAGCATCAACAAAGAGGAATTTTGATAGGTTTTTGATTTGAGTGAGCCTAGTACATTCTTGGTTCCTATTGATCTTGAAGAGATGAAACATGAATATGGGAGGTCAAAATCACTTTTGAGAGCTAAGTTTCTCCCACCTCATTTGGCTAGGGAAGGAGGTTCAAAATTCCATATTAGCCTTAATGACCAAGAACCTTTAAGAATGAATTGCTTTGCAAAGCATTTCTTGGCTACCTTTTACTCATTGTGCCAAATTTTGGGTTTTCACCCCAACACGGTGATGCCTATTACTTACATGTTTATGGGGGTGCAAATATAACACCTTAATTTCTCAGTGATTTATGATTTTGCTTCTTGGTTGGCCGAAAAGATACATGAAGGGCTATTGAAGTTATAGGAAAATGATACAAGAACTTTGTTCTTCTGGTATTCCATGTTAATGTATATGTTCTTATATAAGAATGCTGAATTCTTCTTTGAGAAGATGGAGTTAAGGCAGTGGGTTAATGTAGAAAGATTGCCAGTGTAGGTGTGGACTACAGATTTATCATGTAATAGGGAGAACACCAGTTATGTGCATTTTGACAATTGTTTTACTTCTAGATTGAGAGCTAGGCTGATGGAAAATGTACCCAGGATTCCTGAGGAGTTACATGATTTCCTCAGACCAAAGGTGAGGGAGCCAAAATTGAAGGTTTGCCATAATTGGGGATTATCTTATTCTATACCCAGCTAGCCCTATCTTGAGGGTGTATGGTTTTCAGGGGACCCCTCATATATTGTCATAAAATGTGCCACCAAGAGTGGGATTTGCAGAATTCATTTGGCAGATTGGTTGTATCCATGAGGAAAACCTTACTGGGAAAGGTAAAGGAACATTTTTCGTGGATTACACAGTCATATCAAATTTTGTCTTTTCGAAGGGAGGATGGGTACACTTTGGAATTTTTTTTTAAGAATACCATTTGAGGTGTGGTCCCAAGCGATAGCATGATCCAGAGGGCTTCTTTTCTCTTTTCAGAAAAAGGATAAAAGGTGGTAAGTTTGTGCATGATTTAAACTTCCCTAAAGACTTGATTAGAAATGAATTTGACCTAAATATCCAAGAGTTGAACAAGGAGAAATGGGTAGATTATGACAAGCTATTGGCTATTGTGCATAAAATGGATCCAAAATATGATCCATTGATGGAGTTTAGTCCATATCATAAGAAAAATGACTTCTTGATGGGAAACTTCAAAGAAATCATGGGAACCTTGATGACCAAGAAGGTAAAATTGGAGTCAGACTTGGGCATACAAGAGCAAGATGCTAGGCCAATTAAGGTTAGGCCAGCTTACCAACCTACAAAGAGATGGCCTATTTATAGAAGGAAGAGAAATTATAGTAGTGATGAGGAAGAAGAGGATAGAAAGGGAAAGAAAATAATTAAATTTCCTACACAAAAGGGTCCAAAGTTCAAAATGCCTGCGGCAATTAAAATTATTGATTTGGAAGCATCACCTGAGAATAGTCCCTCACCACCACCATCAGAGCCAAGCCCTAAAAGGAAAATAATTGAACAATCACAAGAGGATTTGGTGGATGAGATTGTTGTCACTGACCAGGACATGTAGATGGGTATGCCTTCCCCTCCTAGGTCGATTGAATTGGCTCTCTATGATTTGGATATGAAAGGAAAATGTGTGCAAGATGAAGGAATGGAGGCATGTAAGGAGTTTCTAGATGATAATGCATTTTTAAAAACTCTAGTTTTCTTGCAATTAGTGTGGAGAATGAAATTGGAAGAGTATCAAGATAAATGCAAGAAGAGAAGAGAATTGAGACCTAATAAGTCAGACCAGGAGAATGATGATGAAGTGAAAGATGAACTAATGGAAGATTTCAAGAACATCACTCCTGAGGAGGGGAGAAAATTGGTAAATCAAGTTGGCATCTTGATTTTACCTAAATGGGACATTGTAGATGATGTAGCTTTTAATGCTATTCTGAAGTACAAGCACCCCTTACAAGATTCTAAGGAAGAGGTCAAGGTAGCATTGCAATATTTTTCCTTCAGTGAAGTGTACAAGACCTTAGCAATTTGGGCTTTGGACCCTCAAGGGAGAAAGTTGAATGTTACTTATATTAACCCAAATTTAATAGGAGGGTTGATAATAAAGAGATCTTCAAAGACCTCAACCACAGAGGCTACTAATTTGACTGTGAATGTGGCCAAATTGGCCCAAAAGACTGTTGAAAGAGAGGAGGCTGAAAAGAAAAGGCTAATGGAGAAGTACAATGCCATAATTGGGGAATATAGAAAGATGCAGAAAAGGAATGTTGAGCTACAAATTGAGGTGGATAGGGTAAAGAACAAGTAGATTGGGGAGACATCAAGTGCTCTAGGGATTAGAACATTTCCTTCCACATTAAGTTTAGTGCCTCATGCTTCTCCTATTGTGTCTACACCAGGGTCTCAAACTCCTTCCATCAGCCCTACTTTAGAGCTAATTTATGAAGAAATGGAATGCTCTGTTGATCCTTTGACGAAATAACTAATACACAAGATTACAGAGTTACAGGAATCCTTGAAGGTGAGTGACGAGGGAATAGTTTTAAAGCAGAGGGAGGTTGTAAATGTTGTATTGATACATTCAAATGAGAAAGTTGATAATATATTGTCATCTGTGCATTCCTTATATTCTTTATTATTGAGTGCAATAAAGAATATTGATAGGGATCAGGAGGTAGTAGTACCATTAATTGAAAGATGGATCCCTAGGGCCAATGATCTAGATATAATGTATAAAGCCTCAAGGTTTGATGTAAATAATAGGCCCCAATAATTAAGGCCTACTCAGGTGTTAGTTAAGTCATTGCAAGGTTTTTAGACCTTACCTGATGACTTGAGTAGGAAGATCAGAGAGTTGGTGAAGAATTTTGATGATTGGAGTGACACATTGTTTCCTAACATAATTAATGAGCAAGTAAATATCAGGTCACTCTAACAATGGAAGGACCAGGAAAATGATGTCATCAATTGTCAAATTAGATTAATTTTTTATGACTCATATTATGATTTATTGGTGAGTTGTATCGACAAAATCACTAGCACCAGTTCATTCTTTGAATCTTTTGAAAAAGAAGCGAATCAGGTGGCAGTTAAGTATACACCCTATAGTGTCAAGGTAAATGAGATAATTAATTTTGATTGGCCAACTGATGAGGAATACCAAAATTGGGTAAATGTATATTTAGTTGAGGAGGAGTAGAAAGGAGTAGGTAGTTAACGGTTGACAAGTTAGCTATTGCAGTTACAACAGATTCCAATTTTGTTTTTGGTGATAGTCTTGGCGCATAATTCTTGAAGTTTTTACTTGTTGCATCAATCATTCTCACTTGGCACAATGAACAAGAGGATTCTCCAGGAAATTGTAGTTGTAACAAATTTTTTGAATGTCACTAAGCAGTCCAATTGGTTGGTGACACATGTGCCTTCTAGCCTGATGCTTGTTTGCTCCTTCTTTTCTATAAGAAGGATTTCAAGGCCAGAAGTACGGGTTAGCAAGTGAGGTATTTTTTGGTCGAGTCTAGGTGAAGTGCAGAGAAAATTGTAAAGTTTGATGGTTTTAGAGAAAATGCAATTTAGGTTTTGAGTCATTCTGTAGTAGGTTTTGAATTCATGAGGATTTGATGTTGTATGACAGTACTGGCATTTGAATTGAAATGATTAATTCAAACTCATGTCTCTCCATTGTACATGCATATCTAAATTTTGAATAAGATGATCAAGGGTTATCTTGTTCTTCTCACTGTTGTGGTGTGCATGATTCTTTTTCTAGGTTTAATTCAAGGAATTAATTAAAATGATTGAATGGGGATTTAGGTCGATATGTTTTGTATGAGGATTTGATAAGTAGTATTGGGTTAGAATACATGTTGATAAGATTGTAAAGAAATGTTCATCAAGGATCTTATATGTTATGTGTTAAATCTATCATAAACCCTTAATTGCTTATGAATTTGACTCCCCTAATGGATATATGGCACTGATATGAGTTGTACTAATTCGTATGGTTCAGTATTTGTTTGTCTTTACCTACAACTTGCTACAAATTTCAAATCAATGACTATCTTATACTGTGAGATGTGTTGTAGTTATCTCATGCTCCAAATAGTTGATATTATTGATGAACAACCAATTCTATTTGGTATTATCCTATTATGTCAGGTATTAAATGAGATTATCTATTGTTGTTAATGTTGTTTATGATAATGGTGCTGAGGTTGTAACTACATTAAGGGATCACCCTCTCAGGTCTTGCAGAGCCCAAATTGTAGGAGGTCTTTAAAATCCTCATCAGTTGGTCCAAGTCCTTCGAGTTGCCATTGATTGGAATTGGAAATTCCATAGGTAGATTAGAAGACCAACCTGGTTATAGTAAAAACAACCAACAAATTGTCTCATCCCTCTTGTAGATGCAAATTCCATACCCTTTGATAATGGTACTTTAAAGGAGCTTGAGTATATCATAGGTCTTGCATGTTCCGATGGTTTAGATACTTGCATTCATGTTCCCACTCTTCAGATCGAAACTACATCAATTTATCTATTGTTCCTAATTAGTTTGACATTGCCACATCCTTGGCCCCTATTGATTCAGTGTAGCAGAACTTCATGCATCTTCTAGACGTAGCTACTTGGGATTTGTATCTCACAGGCATATCATCCTTGTTTGTAGAGTCCTATATTAGAGATTTGGAAGATTACTTTGAGGAAATTCATCTTGTCTTTGTTGATAGCCACATCACCACTGTTGGCCCATCTTCTTCATCACTTTTGCAGCTTCTTCTACATCAATCTTCGCAAGATCTTGGATCACCAGTATTGCTTTCTAATATGTGGATACATGAGTAGTTTTCAGAGGCACACATCTTGAGACATATTGGTTCATCACTCTTTACATGGTTTCTTTGATATCATCCTTTGGATATGTTTCTTCCCAGGGGGAGGAATATTATTTTCCACTTCAGGATCTATTTTTGGATTATATCAGGCATCCACCATTGCGACAGGAGTTTCTTCATTGTGGAGGGGCCTTCTAGTCTCTTCCTATCTCTCCTATGGAGACCATTGTATATGTACTTATGTGATAGAATTTGTCTTTGGTGGGTATCATGTAATCCACCTTCTATCCTTCTTCTATTAGTGCATTACATTCTTTTATTTTCTCTCTTTTGGAGGGGATTTTTATTCCCATGTGGTTTTCTCCCTTTTCTAGTCATGAGAGTTTCATTTATGTACATGGGTACCTCATCAACCATTAGGGTGGGACCCATTCATGTAATTCTTTATCATAGTTTAGTTTCTCCATAGTTCATCTTAAGGGGGGGTGTTAGAGTAATAAAGTCATCACCTAATTAATTAATTAATGATTAATTAATTGGGTCACTTTATGCTTTATTACACTTAAGCTAAAGTTAGGAGTGCATTTATTTAATTATTTTCTTTAATTAATTAGTTGCATTTTGCATGATTAAAGCTTCTAATATTAGAACATGTTTTCTCATTCATTCCTATGAGGACACTTGTCATGTTCTAATCTAACCCTAATCTAGGGTTAGCTTTCATCCTTTTCATCAGGATTGATTCATTGTAATTATTTATCAATTATCTACTACAATATATTCACAACAATGGTTCACATAATCCAAGTTATTTTGCATCAATAATAATTCTCAGCTTATTGAGCATGATCTTGCTTGTTGATCTTTTCTATATTGTGACAAGTAATCAATTGCAGGTGTTTCATGGGAGCTATGGATTGAATCAGTCAATTCCAATAGATGATGGATTGATTGGATTTGATTGATCAAGATTTTGAAGCTTTGTTTGGAAAAAAGGTTGGTTTGAATGATTTGATGTGACGTTGAAACACACGTTAGATGTGACTTATATTAATTGTTTGGATTGATGTTCGATGAAAGATAAATCTTGATAAGGAACATCTTCTTGTCAAAATATGGCATGGGCTAGTGATTTGGATTTTGGCTCATAAATTCTTTGACCAATTTGATTTTAATGTTTGTGAATGTTTAGATAACCACATAAGTTGGAAGACATAGATCAAGATTTATTCCCGAAGCAAGATGTAAATATCTACCCCCAGTGTCTAGCAATGTATGGAATTCTATGGGTGGATGCTTGGATAGATATATGGATGGATGGATATGGATTATCTTGTGATAAGATATAGTGTTCGAATAAATAATTCTCATTGTATAATGCTTCATGGCTTAGATAACATTGGGTAGGATATGATTAATGAAAATGACACATGCTAATATATTTTCCACAAGTGTAAAGTGTACACAAATTTTTTGTCAAGATAAAGATAATATGGAAGATGGATGTAGATGGCAATGGGTTCGATAAATGGTTCATGGATGAATGGATTTATTATGGATAAGATGGATGGAATGTTGGATTTATTATGGATGAGATGATATGATTTCACCTAAATAGGTCCATATGATGCTTGATTCTACACATGATGCCTATTTTCCATGTTTTCATCATGGTACTTGTCCAAAGTGCCACCATAGTGGTTTTCACTAGAGGATGGTTTTTTCCTTTTGATCTTTTTATTTTTATTTTTTTGGATTCCTGATCTACTTTGTTGATACTAGAGTTAACTCTATCTTTGTACGCAGATCACAATATAATTCCTTCATAATCCTTATGATGAAGGGTGGTTGCCAATACATGGTTAATTTGAGAATTGGATATCATGTCTGGAGGCATGAATGGAGTTTTTTTAGGAATAAAATATGGATTGGTTGATAGTTTGGAACCTTTGACTCTCCAAACTTGGGAAGATGAGCAATAATGGGTGGATACAAAAATGTGTGTGGAATTAGGACCAATTGTTTGATATACTTTGTATGTTGCTTGAGAAGCCTTCTTTTTCCTTTGTGGACATCTTTGATGGATATTTCTCCATTTTTTATTTTCCCCCATAGTTTCTTTAACTGATGGAGTTTGATAGGGATAATCTTTCTTTGTATTTTTTGGTATCCATGTGTATTTGATTTGTCCATTATCCTTCTTAGCTTCTTTTTTTTTGATAACTTTCTTTGTGCTTTGATTCAAATATTTCTTTTGATGTTGGTTCCAATTCATGGATGGGGTGATTGGTGGATGAAGATTCATGATGTGGCTAGTTGTAGTATTGGCATTAGTTTCACCATAAGGATTATTCATGCTCCCTATGTTGATGCTTTCACTAGATAAAACTGCCCCAGTATTGAATAACCAAGACCTTGATGCTTAGAATTTCCAATAATCTACACTGGTTCTAGGATACCCTATTCATGTAGGCTTGATCCTCTACCTTGATAATTTATATGTTGAAACATTTTATTTGAAATAGGATATGATTTACTTTAGAAATAAGGTGCTAATCTTCATCTGCTCTATTGTTGATCTTCAAAGGTGATAGCTTCTTCATTGATAAGATAGATTTCCCTAAAAGAGGTAAGTTATCCAAGTTTATAAGTGATAGGATCCTCCATAAGTGGGATAATTTCTTGATTCATATATTTGGCTTGATCTTGTGAAATATCATATTTTAATGCTTCTTCAAGATGTTTTGATGATTCACTTTCCACGTAAAAGTCTTCCACATGATTCATTTTTTATATTCCTTCATAGGATGTTTCTAATTCACAAATTCTGTAGAAGCCTTCTCCATGACCCATTTCTAATATGTCTCTATATTTTTCCATATCTTGATCATGTGTATAAATGTTAAGAGTAGGAGACTCTTGTTCCTTGGTAATGATATCAAGAGTATGAGACTCTTGTTTTGAATGAAGATCATCTACATGTCCATCCAAAGAAAGAATGTCATGGGTAGACGGAGGAGTATGTGCTATATAGATATGATCATCATTTGTAACATCTTGAATAGATAGGAGAGTGTCCATTAGATCATTGTAGTATCTTGGAGATACAAATTCTTGATCTTGATTAATTTTGGAATTTATTTTAACATGCTTTGGATCACGTTATTGACATGTGTCAATTTCAAAGGATGGATTGCTTATAAATAGTTCTTGGATATCTTCGTTAGGCATGGGAAGTGGCTCAATATCATCTTGATATTTGAGTGGACTTGGATAAAATGTTGACTTGAGGATTCCTTCAGTATTTGTAACCATGAGGTCAAAGGATGCCAATATGTCTTAGAAAGGACCACTGCTAGACTTTGGTGAAATATGTTGTTCATTTTTTGGAATAAATTCTTGAGATATGTCCTCTAACTCGTTAGGTGATGTAGAGACATTATCATTGGTCAATGGATCGTGGATTATGTCAATAGGACAAAATAATTCTAACATTCCTTGAAATAGATCATTGTTTGAGGGGTTTTAATCATGACTAAAAAGTGTCTCTTGATGTATGTTGATCTGATTATTGGATGAGGTGGAAACATATTCAAGGTGCTCATTTATGGATAAATCTTGATCATTGTTTTCAACAATGGTGGTAGAGAAATTTTCAATGTTTTCAACCATAGGATCAAATGATAACATTTCTTGAATTTGATCATTTTTGGGTATGTTGGTGGATTTTGATCATGATCAAAAAGTGACTCTTGATGTATGTTGAGTTGATCTTTAGATGAGGTAGAAACATCTTCAAGGTGCTCATTGATGGATAGATCTTGATCATTATTTTCAACAATTATGGTGGGGAGATTGTCAATGCCATCACTAGTGGTTGGATCTTCATCATTGTCCTTAATAGTTATTATTTTTTTATCAACAAGGTCTTGGATGATATTTTTGAGTCGAATACAATTTGATGTTGTGTGTCCCTTTATTTTGTGAAAATCACAAAGCTACTTCTTATTATACTATGGTGGTTTAACTTGAGGCTCTTGATAATTTTCATAAACGGGGATTTTGATGATATTTGTTGCACCAACTATTGCATGACTGATTTGATTGGTTCCCCAAGTGGTGTGTATTTTTGTTTGTTAACTTGTGATATTTGTACTTTAAATTGACCTTGTGGTGATTTATTTTGGAGATGTGGTGATTGATTTTTGAGATGTGGTGATTTATCTTTGAGATGTGGAGGTTGGGTTTGTTGTTGATGTTGTTGATCTTGATATCCAACTTCTCGATATTGGAGATATTATTCTTGATGTGGTTGTGGACACAACTCAATGCTTTGATGATATGATTTAACTAATGGAAAAGCATATTGATTTTGGGGTGGGGATGTCTCTTGGCACAATGAATCAACTATTTTGGTAAGTATAACAATTTGATCTTGCAAAATTTGATCTTGAATTTGATCTTGACACCCTTGATATAGTTGATTTGGTTTTTGTTCAAGCAAATTTGGAATGTATACTTGTGGTGTTTGTATGGGATCATGGACAAATTGATTTTGGAAAATGTTTTGATTTGAGATGATGTTTGGATTTGGCATTATAGGTTGAAATTGATCATTGTTGTGGTTGGGAATCACATTGATTTGATTTAGATAACTTTTATTTTGCATGGTGTTACCTTGACTTGGATAAATACATGGAGTTGTTAACATATTGTTTGGAATTTGAACAACATTTGTATGATTCACAAACATATCTATCCCAAATTTTACCAAGTGTGGATTCAAAATTTTCATGTTTGTAAACTTGTACTTGGTATATTCACATTTGGCATGTATGGATTTGGTGGGATAATGTTTTTTTGTTGAAGACTCATGCATTGATTGTTTGGTTGATAGATTTTTATGTTTGGACTTTGATTTAAATCTACCATAGGGAAAGGTGTTCCAAAATTTGGATTGGGAATACTCACATTTGTTGTACCATTGAGGTTTGTAGGAGATAATGATGACATGTATGGATTGCATAAATGTGAGTTTTGATAATCAATCGACATTGTAAGGCTTTGATAGTTTGGTTGATTCATATTACTCATGATATATGGATCAAGTTTATATTCCATGTTCTTCTTGTGTTTTGACCTTGTTGACCTCTAAGGAATTTAGGACCAATGACAAGATGAAGGATGAAAGGGGTGAATGATATGGTTGTTGAACTTTTAAGACCCTTGGAGAAATACTAGACTTTAGGACTTTTTGATTTTTGATTTTTGATTTTGATTTGGATTTTTGATTTGGATTTGATAATGAACTCATAAAATCCAAGAGGTTAGATGTTGTCTTGGAATAAACTTGTCCACAAGATGATAATTTAACTAGGTGTATGAGGAAGGATTCATCCACACACACTTAGCCAAACAAGGTGATTTTGATGTTGATTTGAAGGATTTTCCAAAAGTCTAGTATGAATGATTTTTCCAATGGTTCAAAAGTTGTTTGTGAGATGGGATTTTATTGATGTTTGAGATGGATGAAATGATTGGTTGTTTTGATCCTAAATGAACCTAAGAGGGACCTTGTTTACAAGACCAAGATAGTGAAGAATGTTCTTTACCCTATGAGTAGTTCAAACCAAAAGACCAATTTTTTCTTGGAAGACCATAAGAGAAAAGATAGCAAGCACATGTGTGAGGTTCAATTGCTTTCATCTTGATTAATGAATTGCTTTTACCACATCCACACTTTCTTGCTTAGTTTTCAAATTGAATGTATATGTCTCAATTCCTTTTCATCCTACAAGGTCCATTATGTGAAAATCAAGGTTTCAAGAGCATAGTTCCCTAATTTTGACTTTAGAGAGAGCAAATCGATATATGGGCCCAAATTTTTAGAAGCCTCTAAGGATAAATCCCTAGGGACAAGTAGTAGCATTTGGACTCTTCAAGGATATTTTCTCTTTCCAAAGGGTTTAAAATTTTGATGAATTTTTTGAATGTTTTTTTTCAATATTTTTGATCCAAACAATGCATTTAAATGACTCAAAGATTGCACAACCCTAGGATAGGAAAGAAAATATTTGTTGAATTCCCACTTGGATAAATCCAACTGTGCTTATTCAGAGTGGATGACTAGAAGCTTGACACACTGGCTCCCCTCTAGGACACTCACTTCTATGGTTCAGCCAAGCTTCAGTTCTCATGAATCTCCCATGATGAACCTTTCATCTCTACAAAAAATTGCAAATATGTGGGATAGCTTTGGAGGCCCAACCTCCTAACGCCAACAAATATTGGGATTTTGGATTCTAAACAAAGGTTCATAGTAAGGGAATCTAGTTTATGGGGTGCAATGATAAACTCCCTGTGAGAGATCTATCAACCCTTAGAACAAGGGCTTTACACATCATAAAGATACTGGGGGAGAGTTATCATGCACCGCTTCCCATTTTTTATGATTTTCATCACAACCACAAATTTATATAGTGGTTTGGAAGAGCTTGGCCTATGCTCATTACCACTTGGGTTGTTCCCTTGGGGTGAGTACTTTTTCCCACCAAGGTAGGCCCTCTAAAGGTAAACACAAGCGATTAAGTACATCCGTAGTTAGATCAATCTTTGTTTGTGTGAACAAAGAGAGAGCACACACAATATACTTATCTCACACTAGCAAGATTTGTTCAATTTTTAAGATCCCAAATTGAAGTGTGGAGGAAATTTTTTAGACAACCTAATATCACCAAAAGACTTTTGATTCTCAAGATCATCGTGAAGTGTGAGAGAAGTGCATAAGCCTTTTAAATGATATTAATTTGTAAAAAATATTACAAAAAAAGAAAGACACATGTTCATTTTAGACCTCAAAAGCAGTAATGGATTCTTTTTATAGCACCAAATCAAGTGTGAAGTTATTTTGTTAAATTCTTAAAAACCCAAAACCAAATCTAGTGAGTTTCTAATGTTCTTTTTAACCCTTTGATTGTTCTTTTTAAAGCCCAAATGAAATTTATTGGAGTACTAAAACTGAAGATAACAAGATCCTAAAGATGGGATTATAAATGCTCTCAAAGTGTTTAAAAACACTTGTTACAATCATGAGATAGTGTCATAGGAGGCCTTCTCCTTGTTTCCTCCTTTTCCTAGACAATGGATATCAAATTCTTTTTCTTTCACTTTAATGCTCCATTCTCCTCCTAAAGCCTGGAAGCTATGCTCAAAATGTTAGATGAGATCAATAAACAAGAAGATATGAGGGTTAGATGAATGATTAAGCATAAAAACCCTAAAATTTAGACCATGTTACAAGGTGTTTTTACTTTAGGTGCAAAATTGAAAATTTTAACTCTACAAAAATTTAGAAACACTTACACCATTGCATATATTATGAAATTCTACCTCATTTCAAAAAAAAGTCTTTGAAAAATACCTTTGTATGACAAAGATATGGTCATTTTAAGATTTACTATAAAAGCGTTAAAATAGATAGCATATGCGCTAAAATAGAGACCATATTCTCTAAAACTCAGACCATATGTGCTAAAATATCCTATATATGCACTAAAAAAGGAGGTAAATGTACTTGAAGATGTCATGTATGCATTATAACAAAGCCTGGATGCGCCAAAAGTCACCACCTATGCGCTGAAAGAAGTCATGGGTGTAGTACATCGAGATTCATGACAAAACCTATCAATGAAAGCTTGCCAAAAAAAGTTAAAAATGGGGCTAGGCCCTATGGTGGGCACCAAAATGTGAAAACTTTGTCTATACCTACTTAAAAATGAACAAACAATCCAATGTTATTCAATAAAGAAATCTAAACTAGCATTCCCCATTGAATTCATTCAAACACAATGAACAAGAAACAAAGTAAAATGATTAAATGAAAGCTAATGAAGCTTATTCAAATGCTCAAACTAGCATCCCAAGGGGGAATTGGTGCTTCTTTGATGTGGAAAAAATCCCTTTCCCATTTCCTTCACAAGCTTTGATGATGGATGTGTGATTCTTGATAAAAATTGCCAATAACCTAGTTATGGATGAAAATGCTATGATAACTTGGATAAAAATGGATAGAATTGCATGAAATCTGTAGCTAATAACTTTTGCATGAAGTTGTGGATCCCAAATCAATAGAGAATTCCTCTATTTATAGGAAAGAACAATGGACGATTGAAGAATAGGAAGAATGTGGGATTAAACTTGAACCAATTCCATTGTGCCACTTTTCAACATGCTAATGAAGGAGAGTGGAGCACATTTTGAACAATGTGCATGCTAAATGCATGTAGGTGGAATTTGAAATTCAAAAGATGGCTTGTGCAAGAAGATTTTTAAGAGGAGTTAATGCCAAGTTGGCTCAAGAAAAGGACATGTAAGAGCCTTTAATGCCATGTTAGAGGACAAAAGTTCTTTGGGAGGGATATTTCAAATTGGTGGAATATTCCAAGAATATGCCATATTTGAATAAAAATAGAGGAATTAATAAATCAAATAAATTTATTTACATGTGCAATTTGCAAAAGCTAGAGGAAAGGAGGATTAGTGTTAGGAGTTAATTAGGATTTAATTAACTTAGATGGAATTAGTTGATATGAAATTTGATTTAGATTTTTAGATTTATTTAAATCAAATGAGAAGATAGTGGAAGATTGTTGCCAAGAGACACTGCACAAGTCATTTGGTGTTGTCATTGATGCAAAACATAGTCAGTAATCCTATCCACACTTTAGTATTTGCTCGTACTAGAAGTCAGATTGAATTTTTGTGATTAACTATCAAAGTTAGAATAGAGCATCTGATAGAACTATGTTCAATTAATGATAGCATGTTCAATTAATGATAGAACTATGTTCATCGATTCATATGTAATTTCCTATTATCATTTTGAGTTGTGGATCTCAGGGAAGGTATTTCGATGTATGAGCTATGCTATCTTTGAATCTTAGAGCCTTGTATTGATTGATGTGCAAGATTAGAAGATCCGGTTGATTGATTTTTTTTTAACAGTGCAAAAAGGCCGACTTGATGAATGTAGCATGTTGCGGATATTCAAGGTGAAATTATTTAAGGTGTTTTTGTGTTTGAGGATTTTTTTTTGGTTCCTCACTATGTTTTTGTTGACTTTGGTTGGTGCGTATTAATAATTGTTTGTGGATTGAGCTGACTATTTGAACATATTTTATATTTTGTTGAAGTTGACATATATTTGATTTAATCTCTAGTCACAGATATATATAAGTGAATGTTCATATAATTTTGATGTATGCTTCGATGTAATGAAAAATTCAAAAGAATTATCAATCGATTGTGTGCGGTTTCATTTGAGTAGAATGAAGATTGGTGATCCAAATTAAGGCAGACAAAGTTTCAAAAGCATAAGAGTAGAATTAGACAAAGTGTGAAGAATGTTACAAATGAGTTGAACTAGAACTATAATCTGGCATTAGTAGATGCTACTCTCCTAGTTCAAATCTTTTAGATGTAATCCAAATATTTTGTAAGACAGTGAGTCTTCCTTTTTTATCTTAGTAGTGAGCTATGTTGGAAGACTGAAATCACTAAGAGGGGGGTTGAATCGGTGATTTTTGAAAGTCACAAATTTTTTTGAAAAACAAGAATTTATGTTTTTTTTAAGTTGAGAATACAAATGAACATCAAAATGAACCCACTACCATACAACAATGACAAGCTAAGAGTATACAGATCACCAAACTGTATTACAACTACTCAGCAAAAGTATTTTGTACCTTGAAATATGCAAGAAACCTCTCCCTATGATATAGCACTATTCAATCACTATTTCATAATTATCATTTCTTATTACTTACATGTGTCCAAGCAAAAAATGCTTTTTTTCATTGATGTTGTCCTGTCTTAAGTAACTATCTCATGAAACCTGAAACAATTTAATTTTCCAATATAAATCGTTAAACAACTATTATACCAATCATTATGCAATCCAAACCATAATGCAATACCAAAATTCATGTAACACCATCCAGTGGAATATCAAATAGAATATCACCGATCATGTCAAAGATGAACACTGATAATACTAAGAAGAACTAGATACAACCACATGTTGAACCAATGCTTAAGAAAACAAATGGTGTAAATAGATAAGAATGTCTCCCCCTAATACCATGCATACTTTTAAAATAATTCATGCAAGACTATTTCGAGAAGCCTTGAAACCTTGCAAATCCAAAAATGTTATAACTTTCATTGTCATTTCAACAATAAGATTCTCCTCAAAACAACATTCACTGCACTATACTTCCCTATTTCACATTACTTCATGAAGTAGAAAAATTCCATGACTTGGAAGAAAAACATAATCTTTCTTCTCCATCTCCTAAGACATAGAGTTCTAAAAATTCTCTTCTCATATCTTAGAGCCTTCCTCTTTATGAAGATAGAACAACTGATATTAGAGGCAAAAAAATGAAGAGTTTACCAATTCTTTGTTCATTCTCAAGAAAAACTTTATATATCTTTGTTGACATAATCAAGACACTATAAAAGTGACACACTAACACACAATCCTTCATGTAATTAAAATTGCAAAATATTCCAAAACACCAACTAAACTACAAGGGTTTAATTGTAGTTTATACTTTCAGGGATATAAGATAAAACTTTAAAGCACACCTTGCAATCACAAAGATTGATTAGTGAAAAGAAATAGGAGGAATATCATAGGGACTTCTCCTCAACTGATCAAGAACTTTTACACTAGTCACTTCATAGATATTTCCTATTGTTCATGAACCAACAAAAACTATTTCTCTTGATTTGTTTTTAATCTGACACCCACAAGCATAAAAAAGAATACAAAATCCTAATCACATATTTGTGTCACACTTAACAGATTGTGTTTTAAACCTATTGCATATTAAACATTTGGAAATAAAATATTATTACCATAAACCACTATGCCTTTTGCCATAAGTTGTAAGTAATCATCATTACCAAACCATACTAAAAAAAAATCACCAAATTCAAGTTCAGTAAAAATACTTTTGTCCCCTGTCATATGATGAGAACAACCACTATCTAAGATCCATGTATTTTCAACTTTAACATGCAATTTAGTTTGATTAAAAATACCTTTCAGTTCTGCATTGCTCCTTTGAGGCATCCAAACCAACTGAACTTTGTTTTGCATAGTTTTCTTAGAAAGATTATTCTCTTTCTTCTTGTAGGAATCATTTCTAGATCTGCCACATTTAGCTTTTACATTTACATCTAGAAAATCACTTGAATCATTCATATAACCAAGACCTGACTTGTCTTCATAAGACCTTTGTTTATTCAAAAGATCTATAAATTTATCAAATTCCTTTCTAAGATTGTTGATTCTAGTTTCTAATTCATAACAATTTTTTTCCTTGAATTCCAATTGCATCCTTGTAATCTTAAGGATTTCAACTTGAAGTTTTAAGTCAATAATTTCCTTTTCAGTGATTAGAATCTTACTTACTAGATTCTCAGTATCTTGCTCAATCTGAATTTTCTAATATACTAAGTCCTTTTTCAAATCTTGAACTTCACTTAGAGCAATTTTCAATTCATTCTCAAAACCTCCCAATTATTTATTGGAAGTAGAAGTCTCTGCAAGTCTATTTTCTTGCAGTTCCATTTCATTCATTGTGGCCATAAATATAATCTCACCTTCTAGATCTATTTTACCATCTTCTAAGACATACTTGTTGTTTGTATCCTCTTGCTATTTAAGTTCACCCATAAATAGAGTTTCTTCTTCATCATCTGAAGAGTCTTTTGTCTCACTATCTAATTCATCTTTGATGAATAGGCTCTTTTTCTTCTTGAAATTGAATTTCCTTTTAGGTTTATAGATCTTCTTAAAATGCTTGTCAGGTTTTTCATCATCACTATTTTGTTCAACATAGGGGCATTTATCTACAGGATGTCCAATTTTTCCACAGTTGAAACATTTAAAGAGAAATTTCCCTTTGTATTTACCTAATTCCTTTTTTAGTTTTCTAACAAAGTGAGACTCCCGTGTATCAGAATCTTCAGAATCTCTTTCAACTACAATTTCCCTTTTTTTAGTTTTAAAAGCAATTTCTTTTCCTAGTGGTTTGTTTTTTCTTGTTCTCATTTCAAAAGCAGTAAGATTCCCTTGTAGATCATCTAAGGTAAGCTTATCAAAGTGTTTCTTTTCTTCAAGAGTTGAAACCTTAGTTTCATATTTAGGATGTAAGGTTCTAATGACCTTTTGACCACATCAAACTCTTCTATTTCTTCTCCTAAACCTCTCATTGCATTAACAACTTCACTTATTCTCAAAAAGTATTTAGCCATTTTTTCATCATCATTCATTTTCATTTCCTCAAACTGAGTTTTGAGAGTAAGAATCTTTAACTATTTGACTTTATCATTACCTTGATAAATGTTTGCAAGTTTTTCCCAAATTTCCTTAGATGATTTGTAGTGCATGAATTTAACAAGTACATCTTTGGTTAAACCACACAAAAGAGAATGTTTAGGTCTAGCATTAGTTTCATCTTCTTTTCAGCAAAATCTAAGGGTATTGTGGGTGGAACCGTATATCCATCTAAAACAATGCTCCACACATCAAGATCAATTGAAACAAGATATGTTTCCATTTTGATTTTCTAGAACACATAATTTGTACCATGAAACAATGGAGCTCTAGTCACGAAAGTACCTTCTTGAGCTTGTGACATATTTGAAGACTTCCAAAACCAAAATCTATCCTAGGTGGGTCAGACCTATGAAAGGACCCTATGCTCCGATACCAATTGTTGGAAGACTGAAATCACTTAGAGGGGGGGTGAATCAATGATTTATGAAAGTCACAAAACTTTTTGAAAAACAAGAATTTATGTTTGTTTTGAGCCAAGAAGACAAATGACAGTATGTATAGCAAACTTGAATTTTAAATCAAGAAACCAAAGGACAATTCAAAGAACATATTTTACCTGTGCATAAATAGTATTGTTTTTGCATGAAGTAGGAATTTAAACATGAAACTTTAACTGAAGGGGAACATAACACTTTCACATGTATTAGAGCTCACTTTAAATCAGAACTTTTTATGCATGAAATGTGCATTGACAGATATGAAAGATTGATATGAAATGTGGCATAACATTGACAAATATGAAAGAATTATAATTATGCATTTGGTAACACATTAAAATTAGACTGATAAGAAAAATATCACACACATAAAATCACCACATAACACATAATTTTGTCCTGAGTGGAAAACCCTCTAGGGGAGAAAAAAACCACTTGAAAAAGCTTTCTTTATTTAGATAGAGCACCAACTCTACATAGTTCAGGAGCACCAACCCCTCAGTAATTTAGAGCACCAACTCTAGAAGCACCAACCCCACACTAATTTAGAGCACCAACTCCATTACAATGCAACACAATTACAGTACTCTATCAGAACCCTAGAAGTGCAATATGCAGTTCTAGAATTTCAATAGAAGACTAAATATTTTCAATAAGCACATTGAAGAATGTTGTATGAGAATGACAACATCTTCCATAAATACAATAATCCAAGTATCAATATAAAGATTTTCAATGCAATACAACTTTTGTATAGTATATCTTAAAAATCATATTTCCCATTTAGATTACATAGAAAAATGCTTGAAAATCATCTTTTAAAGACCCTTCAAATAATAATCTTTGCATGCAGTTTGAATATCTAAAAATTAACTCAGGTTAGGGTTCAAATGACAAACCCTAAAAATAATCCCCCTTCAAAGTAAACTCTTTCAACAAATATCACCATATTGAAACAATTTGGTTACAATCAGGTATTATCATCCAAAAATCCTAACGGGTTTAAACATATTTACCAAATATTTTACCCACAAAACTTGTTACAATCAACTACTATAACTTCCAAATATTCATGAATGAAATTAGCATAAAAGAAAATAGTTTCATGCCTTAAGAAATAATCCTTTCCTTAACCAATTGTCTCAAGGTCCATAAGAATCAAGAGAGTTTTTTGTATTACATGTTTACGGTGGGAGAAAGAAAAGAAGATAGCGTAAATTACTATTGAAGACCATCATAACTGCCTAGCTAAAAGTCAAGTCCAACTTCCACAGTCACACACATACTAGCTCGTAGCTAGTATTCTAATTACAAAACTAGAATGACAAAAATGCCAAACCATTCTTACTACTAGCAAGCTCCAGGAAATCAAAAACATAAATCCTCAATGTATCGGCTGAGAGAAAACACAAAAGCCTACAAAATCCTGCTATCCATGGCAGCTAGGATTCTAAACTTCATCATAATGAAAATGCTTTCTACACAATAGCATAATACCCTAATTCCAAACTTCATAATCATTGATAATTTTTTGAAGTCTGTTGCTTTCAAGATTAACCATCATTGATAAACATTTGAAATCCATGTGAGTATATTTTGTCAAGAATATCCTTTGCTAAAAATGTCAACACCAAACAAAACCAAATGATAGTATCAGTAATGTCGATCACTTTCCATAGTCAAGTGAATTTTTGAAAAAAATCATTTCCTTTGTAATCATAATTGTCATGTTGAACAATAATCAAAAGCCTCAAATGTCGATTACCTCATATATTCTCCAGCATGATTAATGTGCCTTTGGTAAATCTCGAAACCTTATTAATATGAGTCCAGTAAAAAATAAATCACCTTGTAAAATTTATTGATAACAAAACATTTATAATGTTGATATCACATGACCACCAAGCTTTAAAAAGAAGCTTTTAATCTTTAGAGAAGTCTCATATCTCTTAAGTGCTTGACACCATTCATGGTGTAAATGATAGATATTTCAATATCCTTCAAAAACATATACAAGTGACTTGTAATATGAATTCCTATGCAATCTTCTTATAAACATATGTGTTTTTGACATAAGATGTCATTAATATATCATGTGAAGACAACTTACAAAAGATCAAGTTGAATATGCCACAATTTGAAAGTTATCAACCTAGATATACTTGAGTAACCATGCCATATATCTAAAACAAGATATATACCTTGAAGTGAATGCATGCTCTGAAACAAATGCATGTCATGCTATAATGAACATTCCCTATCATAATCCTACTATAAAGAACATTTCCTGAAATAATGAACATATGTCAAACATCAGTACGAACATGTAAAAATTGAAACTGGAAATTTCATGCCATGACCATGTGAATCACCATATGAATGAACTGTAATCATCATGAATCAAAACAAGCTAAGAATGCATTAGCTGAGAATGTATCCTATCAACATCCACCAAGCATATCATCGGATTCATATCACACTGCATATCATAATGCAAACCAATGCAACTACATATCATCCAATCTAAGAATGCAAAGAATACAACCAGTGATGTCATGAACCCCATTAAATAGTTTTGGAATCAAGGAAAAACTAACATATAAACAACTGAAAGCCAACAAGATCTAGGAAGTGTTCCTGAATGCATGTGCATTCCCCTTTTGTAAACACTTATATTGAGTATACTCATATTGTGGATTGACCTCCACCATGGTTTTTCGCATAACAGGGTTTCCACGTAAAAATACTTGTGTTATGGTGTTGTGGTTGATTGCTTTCTATTCTTGCATCTTTCTTTTGGTTCAATGCTATAAGTGGTTTAAAGTTCAAATTAATAAAGTTAAATTTTGTAGAACAATGATTCACCCCCCTCTCAGTGTTCCTTGATTCCAACAATTAGTATCAGAGCCTAGTTCCTAGGAAGAAGTTTAATAACTTGGGGAAGATCTAAGAAGGTGATTCAATGGACTCCAATAGTCTTCAACAACAACTTTTGGTGGCCCTAGATCTTGATCAGTCCAAATCTGAATTCCGGTAATTGCAAGCAAGCCTCATGAATGCTGAGAAATTCATTCAATCATTGAAAGATAAAATCAATAAGTCAAGGGAAAAGAGAAAGGAACTCTGTGATTAGATCAAGCAAAAAGAGAGTAAAAGGATGGAAGATGAACAACTGAGTCAAGCCCTGAAGGAAAATACAGAAGAATGTGAAAATATTACCATTGATAATGTTGTCCTAAAGCATGAGATGGAATATATTGTGATGGGGATGACCAAGAAGATTGAAGATAGAAATAAGAATGAAGAGAGTCATGCTTAGTCCTTGAAAGAAAAATCTAAAGAATGCAGCAAAATTAATGATGGATTCAATTAGTTGGAGCTTGAATTGCAATAATACAGAAACAATGAAGAAGAGCTTGACAGACAAATTGTTACTCTCAGGGATGAACTTGTTGCTGCAAATTAATACAAGGAGAATTTCAAGATTAGCTCATCTAAGCTTAATGAACTAATTTAGAATCAAAAGATTGGAAGTGACGAGCAAGGTCTTGGATATGAGAAAGGAGAAATCTCTAGATTTGGTCAAAGGAAATTTAGGCAAGGAAATTAGATGAACAAAGCTGGAAGGTATCCAGTAAGACAACCTAATGCTCAAAAGTTCAATGGATATTGTTTTGTTTGCAATAAGTTTGGTCATATGGCTGGTCAATGTAGAAGCAGAATGAATTCAAGTGGTCCATCATTCTTAGACCAGTGTTTCAATTGTAATAATTTTTGTCATAAGTCAAATGAATGCAAAAATATGATGAACAACTCTTTCAATAGAAATGTTAGATTTTATGCCTGCAATAGATTTGGCCATATTGCTAACCAGTGCAGATCAAGAGAAAATCAATGAAATAACTAGTTTGTAAAAAGAAATGTGGTATGCTATAATTGTAACAAACACAATCACATTGCAAGATTTTGTAGAAGCAAGAAGGGTGTGGTATACCAAAGTAAAAATATGCAGAAGGATGATAAGGGAAAAGGAAAAGTTACTACAGATGAGATCAAGAAGAAAATGAAGAAGGAATGGGTGAAGAAGAGTGCCTTTGATCGAGGAAATGATTCCACACCAGAATCTAGTTCTAGAAATTCCTACGGGAAATATCTCAAGTCCTTTGGCCTAGGGGGAGCTCTTACGAAAATATTTTAACCCCTATTGGTAGTCGATACCAAAATGTGGCAAATTGGAACTGTTGCACTGATGATCTACAGATGTTTTGGGATCTCTTGTGGAGGAAACTTATGCAATATTGAAGGTCCATAGAAGAATTTTCTTTGGTAGTCTATGAAAATAGGGTATCCAGAAGACTTACGGAAAAATAATTTATTGAGACATAAAGGTTAGGTGTGTGAATGATAAAAGGTTACTTCTATTCTTCATTTGTCACATTGAATTTTGATAAGAAGTTTGGAGAGATTTGCAAGTGAGTTTTGGTGAGATACAAGTCTGAAGGTGATTTGGCGATCAAACCCTAATCTGATGAAAGGCAATTATATGCTAACTTGTGAACTTGAAATTTTTGGAAATGGCTGCTCTGTTAGTAGTTGATATCAAGGATAGACCCTATCTAAAATTCAAATGGAACCCATTCAAATCTATTGAGATAGAACCATTAGGTGCATTTTCTTCCATTTTATATGGTGTTTTGCATATTGAAGATATTAGGGCATATATTCATGCAAATGTTGAGGAATTTTGAAGCTCCCAGTTGTTAAATCTATATACCAATCACATTGTGGGAGAAGATCTCTATGTAAGGCCTGAATTCAAAACTTTGGAGGAGAAGAAGTTCATGCAAATTATGAAATTTCCAGTGTTCAACAAAAATGAATGAGTTCAATACATATTGAGTCGAGTGCATGCCAAGTTCATGTGGTTAAATCATCCTTTCAAGATCATGAAGGAAGCTATAAGGATTGTTAGTGGTTTGAATTCATCTAGTGGGATGCTGACATTGAAATCTGTGAAGAACAAAATAGCTACTGAGGCAATCAGTTTAGTTTTTTACAAAAGAGCCATGACAATTAATGACATCATTGAAGTGGATGTGAGATTTGCTTCTATGGTTATTGGTTATAAAATCTACTTTGTATATGGTACTACAATCTATGCAGGCTATCAAATGGTCAAGGAAAATCCAGAATATGACCTATGTGAGCTACTTTGAGGCCAGCTAATTGACAACCTTGGAAAAATCAAGAAGGATAAGAATAATTATTTTGAGTATGGAAATCTATTGTTATTTCTATTTTTCTACTTCATGAATGAAGTTTTGGGAGTTGGTAAAGTGCAATGGAAAGGTGACAGATCTGTAGCTGTTCAAATTAGAGACAACTTGTAAAGAATTGGTGACAACAAAGCAAGGAAAACTACTATTTGGGGTTATTTCAAAAAAAAATCAAAGTGAAATTTAACCTAGGAAAATGATTCCTCCATCTATTGTTGAAAAATACAAGGACACTATTTGCTTCATGGTTGACATTGGTCAGTGCTTAATGGAAGTTGTAGAAACTAGAATAGTATGGATAATGCCTATGGGTTATAAGGTTGAAGAACACATTTTTGAGTTGTATGCTCAACACCTATTGAGTAAACCTCAAGAACCGATAGAAGAAAGGTTTGGTACCTTTGAAGAGAAATATGCAAGTAAATGAACAACTGGAGAAGCCTATGATAGTTTTGAAGGTGAGAAAGGAAGTTGAAGCTTTTGTAGAAAGCATGGGAATATCAACTGAAGTAGTAAGGGAAGCTAGGAGGAAAAGAGAACAAGTTGAAGAAGGAGAGCCTGCTAGAATTGATTTTGATAGTCCAACAAAATCCTCTACTAGAACTAGATCCATAAGGATCTTTGCACTCTCATCCGATCCTACAAAGAAATGAAGCCCTGTGAAAGCTCAAGTCAAGGCATCTGGGAGACAAGGAAAGAGAAAGAAGGATAAAAGCACAAGAGTCTATGTTGCAGTTGAAGAGGATGAAGAAACTAAATTTGATGAAGAGTTAAGAGAAATTAAGCAAAAGGGCACAAAAGCATCAAAAGTCTCTAAGGAAAAGCCCTCTAGTGAAGAGAAAGCAAAGAAGAAGGTAAAAATTGATAGATCAGGTATGTCTGTAGAGGAAGTGGAAAAATATTTGATTAAGGATGGTAATATCAAGCCACTTTCTAAATGGTAGGACACTTTTGATAGTGCCGATCAAAGAATTCTTGAGGAAGCTACAATAAAATATCTAAATAATTTCAATGAATCTCATAGAAATAATGTTAGAATTGTGTAAAGGTTTATATGAAGTATTGGAAATGAGGAGAGTAAATACAAGAATTGAAGAAGAATAAATCAAAGAGTGGATACTTGTTGATCTATGTCCAGTAATTTCAATAGAAGAAATGAAGATCCTAAGTGATACAAAAAGGGATTTTAAGAGTAAAACAAGGGTGAATAAGCTTATTATTGGACAGATTGAAGAATTTGCAAGAAATAATGAGAAAATTCTGAAGGCAATTTTTTTGAAGAACATATATAATGTTGTTTCTAAAGAATCTCATAGTGAAAATGTTCCATCTAGTCCAAAAAATGAAGATGTGAAAGAAGAAATAGTTGAGGATACTCTGAATCCTCTAGATATGTAAGATAATAAAATTCCTATGGAGAGAAAAGCTCCTAAAGCTGTGACAGTTGATGAGATAGAGATTCCTAAAGGAAAGCAGGAATCTGTGGCTAAAGAGAAGAATGTCGAGGTAAAGGAAGTTGTTGTGGAAGCAAGAGACACTACAAAGGACGTAAAGGAGTTTGTAGAAGAACAACATGAGGAGTTTGACCCTAAATTAGTTGAAGGTCCTATCAACTTGGCCACTCTATCTCCTATTGAGAAGCTAAAGGTAGCATCGTTTGCTCAGGCCAAGGCAAGGGAGGAGATACTAAAATCTCACATTGAGGATAGTGAGCTGCTAAGTCTTGCATCTAGTATCCTAGAGAAGATCATGCCTACATATGTGAAAGATTCATCTGATTCTCCATCTGGTCAGCTAAACAAGCTCATCAACTCTGTAAGTACTCACTTTGAGTCTCTTGAAAAGTCAGCTGAGGATAAGGTTCAGAGAGAATTTGATGTAAAACAGTTTAGTAGATTGAAAGGTATGATAGCTAATGACAAATCCTTATTAGCTATATGTGTGAAGAACATTCAAGGTGCATTATCTGAGGGTGGAAATATCTATAAGTCATGCTTATCATTGGCTAAATTTACTGAGGATATTGAGAAGAAAATGAAGGAGTATGAGAAATAGTTAGTAGATATCTCTCAAGCATTTGATCCTCTAACTGTTTATATGAGTAAGCAAGAAGGTCAAGTCATATCCCTTCTTGACAAAATCAAAATTTTGAAGCATGAAAATGGCAGAATTGTTGAAAGGGTATGTGATCTCAAAGGATTGATTGGTCCTAAAATGGAGACAATGCTTAGTGCATTGAAGGAAGCACAGGATGTTATGGCTTTCATTGATTTGAAAAATATTGAGTTAGCAAAGATGCAATCCTACTTGTTATGTGGTCACATGACTATTCTAGAGATTCTCAAAAAGGGTTGGGACACTAGTTTAAGCTTGTTGAAGAATAATTTTGCAGATATATTCAAGTTCATGTAAGTTACAGAAGCATGTTTGTTCATAGAAATTTTGTTTGATTTTTGGTATGTAGATTCCCATCTTTGCCATTGATGTTAAAGGGGGAGTGTAGGGTAGTGAAAAATGTCATATTCATCTTAGGGGGAGTTGTGTTTTAAAGTTTTGAAGATTACAGTGTATTCATTCATGTTGGTACTGATTCCATCAATGCCAAAGGGGGAGATTGTTGGAAAGAGACACTGCACAAGTCATCTGGTGTTGTCATTGATGGAAACCCTAGTCAAAAATCCTATCTTCACTTTAGTATTTGCTCGTACCAGAAGTCAAATTGAATTTTTGTGATTAACTGTCAAGGTTAGAATAGAGCATCTGACAGAACTGTGTTCATCGATTCATATGTAATTTCTTGTTATTATTTTGAGTTGTGGATCTCAGGGAAGGTATTTTGATGTATGAACTATGCTATCTTTTAATCTTAGAGCCTTGTATTGATTGGTGTGCAAGATTAGAAGATCTAGTTGATTGATTTTATGTTTAATAGTGTAAAAAGGCTGACTTGATGAATGTAGCATGTTGCGGATATTCGAAGAAAAATTGTTTAAGGTGTTTTCATGTTTGAGGATTTTGTTTTAGGTCCTCACTATGTTTTGGACAACTTTGGTTGGTGCGCATTAATAATTGTTTGTGGATTGAGTTGACAAGTTGAACATGTTTTATATTTTGTTGAAGCCGACATGTATTTGATTTAATCTCTAGTTATGGATAAATATAAGCGATTGTTCATATCATTTTGATGTATGTTGCAGTGTAATGAAAAATTCAGAAGGATTATTGATCAATTGTGCACAGTTTCATTTGAGCATAACGAAGATTGGTGATTTGAATTAAGGCAGACAGAGTTTCAAGAGCAGAAGAGTAGAATTAGATAGAGTGTGAAGAATGTTGCAAATGAGCTTAACTAGAATTGTAATATGGCATTAGTAGATGCTATTCTCTCAGTTCAAATCCTCTGGATGTAATCCAAATGTTTTGTAAGACAGTGAGTATTCCTTTTGTATCTGAGCATTGAGCTCTAGGCAGTGTTCCTGAATGCATGTGCATTCCCCTTTTGTAAACACTTATATTGAGTATACTCATATTTTGGATTGACCTCCACTGTGGTTTTTCCCCTAACATGGTTTCCACATAAAATTCCTTGTTTTATTGTGTTGTGGTTGATTGCTTTGTGTTCTTGCATACTTCTCTTGGTTCAGTGCTATAAGTGGTTTAAAGTTCATATTAATAAAGTTAAATTTTGTAGAACACTGATTCACCCCCCTCTCAGTGTGACTTGATTCCAACAAAGATTAGTAATTTAATTAAATAAATTTGATTTATTCAATTAAATGAAGAACATTAGGATTCAATTCAATAAAGTTGATTTATTTAATTAAAGGAGGAAAATGATGAAATAATCTAATAAGGTTCATTATCTGATTTTAAGAGGAATTTTGATGAATTTAATTAAATAAATATTATTCAATTAAATGGTTAGTGTGGACGTGATTAAAAATGGGTGTTACTTAATTGGGATCAAGTGCATGATATCAATCAGGATAATTTGAGCGTCTACACCATCAAAGACAGTTTGCATGAGATTTGAAGATATGTATAAGCATGTTGAATAGGTCTGGCATATTCATGAAAAAGCACATGCAACACTATTGGAACATAATAGATTGAATGACAGAATGAAGGAAGTGGAGTCTCATATCATAGCAAAGAAGGTAGAAAACACTATTGTGCTGCAAGAATATCAAGAGCTTATGAAATCACATAAAGATTTTCATAACATCTTGACACCGGAGTTAAGTGACTTTAGTCAGCCACTGAGTATGGTGTTATCTCTCAAAAATGCAGGCGAAATGCCTCAAGAGGTTTCCGATCTCTTGGTAGATTTCAGGGTAACAAACAAGGTCTAAATGGTTTAAACCTTCTTCTCTTCAGGTGTTGCTAGACCTAGGCAGGTATACCTATACGAATGAGACAGACTGGACTTATGCTTATTTCTTTTAAAGTATTTTACCCACAGTGGTAAATGGGAGTGGATAAATAAAATGTGATTTGGTATAGATTGTATAGCAATATCAAAGGTAAAACTTAATATGTTCAGTTAACAGATGTAAAAATAAGTAAAACTAAATGGTGAAAATGTAGAGACTAGTGCCTTATTGGGTATGCAAAGTCAAATGATAAATCTAAAATGAGTAACTTCTTTCTGGAAAGTATTCTAATTGTTTGACATATATTTTAGTTTATAACTTGTATAAATATGCAAGAATATGACTACCAAGTTCTTCTTAATGATCCAAATGAGATTCCTTAATTACTATGATCAACTAAAAGGATTTAGTCTTCTCTTGAAAGAACCAATTAATCAACCATACAGATACAACAAATGTGCACTGATAAACTGAATATAAACTTGTTATATCAATTTAAATAACTAGAAAACATCAACCTTGGAGACAACTTCAATAATACTTTCAATGAACACAAAAAACAACTGATACCAGAAATACGCCACCACATCAAAAGATTTTCATTGATATCTCCATAATTTCAAACATGCATCATAGTCTCATAGTATGACATTTTAATGTACTGCATGTTTCTATTATATCCTATATATATTTTTTATCCTATTTCGCTCCCAACACGGATATTTATACATCAACTACTTGAAAGGAAGCGTCCTTTCAGAAATGTCATATGTTAAAACAATAATAGATTAAAAGAAAATTAATCTCTATTAAGCCATAAATGAATCTTTGATAAGTGGTCCATGTAATCCTGATGATTATGCATATCTGCATCTCCCAGTGCATTCTGGATTTTGATCTCCATTCTTACCATCTTCTCATTCTATTTGCACGCCTAATCCAATGTTGTATCTTCTACGGTAGCTATCTTCAGAATGTCTTGTAGTATTGATTCACTTTCACTTTTCCACCTAGTCATCTCTTTTAATTCTTCTTCATCGTCAAAGAATGCAGTCAATTCTTTTCTAGTGGAATTTATCAATCCCTATGCATCCCCTTGCAATTCTTCAAAGAAGTCTTGGTGTTTATTCATAAAATGATTTGCAACATCAATTGCTACATTAGCAGAAATGCCTCTCTGATTTATTTCTTGAAACTTCTCCAAAATCCTACCATCCATTCTTTTGTGTTCTTGAAATGTAGGAAAGCTCTATAAATGTGTTCCCCAGAGCTTATTTAACCAAGTTGATAGATTGGCTTGTCTTTTCTTAATCATTGCTACAAGTGTATCATATTTCCCTTGAGAGTAGGCACTTGATCCTTCCCAATGATCTTTTTCCTGTGAACTTTCACCACAAGTGAGTAGCTTGGTTGATTTCATTGTGACCCCTAACAAATCCTATAGTCGATCATTTTCTCTCAACATCCTCTCGTTATTCATTTTGTACATTTCCCTCTCTTTGATCAACATCTAAATTTGAGCTTTGTTTAGTTTTGCTACATTAATTCCAATTTAGGTAGTAGCCACAGGATCAACCTCTCCAACCATTAAGCTCATGACATGCTTGAATGCTTTCTTAGTATCAATCACAATTGATTTCTTGTGAGGTGGATATAAGGCCCAAATCATTAATGACCCTTCATTTGTATTGTATTTCAACCCTGCATATACTTTTGTCACCTTTTCTAGGCTGAGCTTGTGTGTAGCATTACTATCTTTCAAGAAACTATCAAAAACCAGTGCAAAATTGAGATCCAACCTTAGAAAAATCATAACACTAGCACTTTCGATCATTTTCCTTCCATTTTCAGGGGTCATACTTGCCATCTCTCTATCCACACACACCTTTAGGTCATTCAGTAATTGTTCTTCATTACCTGATGTGATATTGTCAACCTTTTCTCTTATTTCTTTTCCTTTTTGTTTATATAGGAATGCCTTAAACTCTGGAGAGTTTACAAATTCATCATCTACTACAAACAATTTGTATTCTACATGCCTTGCATCTGCATCTACATTCTCTTCAGTACTCAATTCCTTGGCAGGGCAAATGTAATGTTGAGTTCTCAATCTTGACATCTTATTTGGTTGTTCCTGTGGCACATTATCCTCAGATGTCTCCTCCCTAGAAGACAATAGCTCTATATCCTGCAACCCTTGATTATATTTTTTTACCACTATCTCTACTTCTTCAGCTTCCAGGTTTCAGATCATATCAACAAATTGATAGGGCATAAGTTGATACCCTCCAAAGTTTATCTTCAGTTTAGTAGAATTGATATACCCTTCTGGATCAAAATTATTTCTAGGCGGTCCTCTTTTCATATTGTACTATAGTAATTTATCAAGGATCAAATTGTATCCTTCCTTGGCTAATACAGTAAAATCACCAAAGCATAATGTACTAGGCATTAAAGCCTACTTTCCAAAGGAGCTCAAATTCATAACACTAGAAAAGTCCATCTGTCTGACGATTTCCAAGTGTGCAATTCTATCCGGGACTGTTTTAGGAAAAATGAATGGGGCATCTTCGAATCCATAAACCCTAATCATGGTAGTATCCTCCAAGCAATACCAATCCCCCCAGTTATGACTAATTGTCCCATTGAAGTCCTTAGGCATGAGAAACCTCTTTATTTCTTTAGATAAAGAATAATCACATGGATGATTATACAATTTGTACAATGTTTTCACAAAAAACTCCTCAAAGTGTACAAAACTAAAGTTAGCAAACCTAATATCCTAGACAACTGTCCATAATTGAATAGGTAATGTCTTTCCTTCCTTTTCAAATTGGGAAATTCTCATCTCCTCTAGCCATAGCCCTAACTCATGTCCAAAATACAACACCATGTGCATTAACAATGAGTAATGCCTAAGATGTAAAATAGAGGCTCCTCCCTTTATTTCCATCAACCCAAAATCAAGCCCCTTAAAAATGTATGAGGTATAATCAAATGGTCTAGAATTGTGGTTCTAGATATCTATTGAAATTATCATAGGCACAATTGACATATATTTAGGGACTTCCATTCCCAATACTTGGCCTACTAAAAAATAAGTGTACTTCATATAAGGTTAAAAAAGGTCAACATGAAAAGGGGGTCCATCGCTATCCTACAAAGGAACTGGTTTTCCATCTTGTCTAATTTTGTGAATTGGCAACCTCCAACCCTTATAAATTGTGTCCATTCTCCCAAACTTTGTTTCTAATTCTTCACAAATGATTTTTTCAGTGCAAACCCCTTCCAAATTGAAAATATCACCTATTGCATCTTCTGATATGTGTATTAGTGGTTTCCCGGATGGGTCACATATAGCTTTGAGTTTCGAATTATAATGGGTAGCCAACAATTTTACCAATTATGCATTGACAAAGACATTAGGGCACACAAGTTTTCCCAAATTAAGCTTCCATGGTTTGCATATTGGTTCAAAATGATTTCTCTGATAGTAATGAAAGAAAAACAATTCATAATCCCTTATTGAAGTCCAAACATCTCCTATGAGTTTACATTTGTCATCCAATTTATCTATTTTTTCCCTAGTTGTGCGGATCATGCTACGCCCTTAATATTAGTGTACATTGGGTTACGAATAGTCGGCTTGTGGCTATCTTAACTCTCTATTAAGTCATATTATCATTAGTATATTGTTATTTAGTTGTTTAGGTCGGCCTAAGTCTTATATAGGGGTGTCTAAGTCGGTCTAGGTGATATCCTTGGCATAAATAGGTATATATAGGAGGTTGTGAGTCTTATTTCATCATCAAGTTGTGAAGTGTGTTCTCATTAGAGATATTTGGAGGTTTTCACCCTTGAAGTGGATTGTTATTCTCAGTTATTATCAAATAATTGTAGCATATTTCATATCATATTCTTCTATTGTTCAAGTTATTTCATAACAAGTGGTATCAAAGCATGATCTTGGCACCATAGAGGCAAGGTTTTTCTCAAATTTGGAGGCGATTTTGGGAAGAGCATATCTTTCAGATTTTCGAATTTTTTTTTTATATTTTTAAAGGGTTTTTGAAGAACATATTGAAGAAGCTACAGTCAAGATTTTAGAAGAATTGGAGCAGAATTAAGCGAATTATTGCAGAATTAGGGTTTCTATACTATTTTTTTGAAATCTACATATCTAGCACATCTTGTTGAATTGGAGTCTAATTTTTATTGGGTTTTTTAAGAAATAATAAAGGAGATTACAGTAAAAAATTTAGAGAATTTAAGTTTCATTTGTGTGATTTATTTCAACATTAGTGGTTTCCATCATGACGGGGCCTGCAACAAGGGGTAAAAAGAATGCTGTCACTCCGGGGAAGACTCCTGATAAGGATGGTGAAAAAATCAAGGATATTACTCATAATGAAGAAATAAATAAGGTCAAGGAAGAAATTTACTCAATTAATATTGATATGTGTGACCTAAGAGGAGATATGTCGGACATGCGAAACATGTTAAGCACCTACATAGTTGAATCAAGAAAGGAGTTCTCAAGTGGCCAAGGTGAGAATTCTAAGTCAGCTACTACTAACACAAGCTTTAGTACTCCTATGGGATCTAGGAATTTATTTCCAAAGGTGGATATGTGCAAGTTTGATGGTAAGGATCCTCTAACATGGATAAACCAAATGGAGAATTTTTTTGAAGTACACCAAATCCCAAATGGACAAAAGGTCACAATGGCTTCCTTATATTTAGAACCAGATCAATTCATTTGGTATCGTTGGATTTGCACTCATCAAGGTAAAAAGGGGCTCACCGTCTCATGGTCAATTTTTATAGAGGAACTCCAAGCACAATATAGCAATAGCGTCACAGACAACTTCTTCAGCCAGCTAGCTAAACTTCAACAAACAGGATCAGTTAAGGATTATATTCAGCAATTTCAAAATCTATCCTTAAGAGTGGATTCAGTTATGGAGGAAAACTTGAATGACTTATTCTTGGGTGGTCTCAAGGACCACATTCAACATGAGGTACGCATGTTTAGACCTAGTTCCATAAATGAGTCTTTTATCTTAGCACGTAGGGTAGAGGAGAAATATTTGATTCCTAAGAAGCAAGGGGCTAATGTGACAAGAGAGAAAGGATATTCAACACAACTTACTAAGTTGAATCCACAAAAAATTGAGGAGAAAAGAGAAAAAGGCTTGTGTTTCAATTGTGATAGCAAATACAGTCGAGGACATAAATATTGTGAAAAGAAATTGTTCTATATTGAAGGTCCCAATGAGGAAGAAGAGGAGGAACCCATACTAGAAGATGAAAGGGAGTCAAATGAGGAATCACATTATTCTCAACCAATCATTTCTTGTCATGCACTTTCAGGTTTCAGTGCTCCACAAACTCTCAAGGTGGTGGGGTTCCTAAAGAAGCAGAAGGTAATAGTGTTGATCGACTTAGGTAGTACTCATAATTTCATCAACAAAAAGTTAGCTACTCGTCTAAATTGTTTCATATATCCAACTCCAGAGTTTCAAGTTTTGATTGCAGATGGTGGTATAGTTAGTTGTTCAGGGAAGTCTCATAGCATTAAATTATCCATGGGAGATTATCAACTTGATACCCCAATGTATGCGATATCCATGGGTGTAGCAAATATTGTTTTGGGAGTACAATGGCTTACTACATTGGGAGCAATTGAGATGAACTTCCAAGAACTATTAATGAGATTTCAATTAGAAGGAAGGCTAGTAGAGCTAAGGGGGTTGAAGGAAAAATCTCCACAAATGGTAAGCTCTCATCAAATGCAAAAATTTCTTAAGAAAGGAGTGGATGGATTTGTGGCCCAACTGTGTTCATTAGAAGTCTCTCAATCTATTACTCCTACTCATCCAGATTTGCAAGCTATAATTGATCATCACTCAGATGTTCTTGGAGATATGCCTAAAGGACTTCCTCCTAGGAGGGATCATGATCATGCCATATAGTTAGTCCCAGGGAGCCAACCACCGAACATCAGGCCTTACAGGTATCCACACATGCAAAAGAGTGAGATAGAAAAAATTGTTGAAGAGATGCTAGAGGCAGGAATCATTAGGCATAGCCAAAGTGCTTACTCCTCGCCAGTGGTGATGGTATGTAAGAAGAATGATACTTGGCGCATGTGTCCAAATTATAGAGTGCTCAACATGTACACCATTAAAGATAAGTTTCCAATTCCAGTCATTGATGATTTGCTAGATGAATTAAATGGAGCTATGTTTTTTACTAAGTTAGATCTTAGATTTGGTTATCACCAAATTCAGATTAAAGATTAGGATATTTGTAAGATAGCATTTCGGACTCATGAAGGTCATTATGAATTTTTGGTGATGCCATTTGGTCTTACCAATGCACCATCTACATTCCAAAGTTTGATGAATTCCATTTTTAAGAAGTTCTTGAGAAAGTTTGTGTTAGTATTCTTTGATGATATATTGATTTACAACAAGACTTGGGAAGAACATTTGCAAAATGTGGACCAAGCATTACAAATACTTGAAGATCATAAAATCTATGCTAAGCCATCCAAGTGTGCTTTTGGTCTTACAGAGGTGGAGTATTTGGGACACATAGTTTCACATGAAGGAGTAAAGGTGGACCCTAACAAAATTAAGGCTATCATGGAATGGCCTATTCCAAAAACCATTAAGAAACTGAGAGGATTCTTGGGATTGACAGGGTACTATAGAATATTTGTGAAGAATTATGGTAGTATAGCAACACCTCTCACCACTCTATTGAAGAAGGATTCTTTTCATTGGAATGAGTCTGCCAATACATCATTTGAGAGATTGAAGGAGGCTATGTGTACAACTCAGTACTTACCACTCGACTTCACCAAGGAATTCATTGTGGAATGTGATGCTTCTGGAAATGGGATAGGGCATGCTTATGCAAGAAGATCGACCAATTGCTTTTCGAGTCATCAATTAAAAGGTAAGAATCTACTTAAAACCTATTTATGAGAAGGAAATGCTAGCTTATCTCCATCGCAGTGAAACAATGGCGGCCTTATCTATTGGGTAGACATTTCAAGGTTAAGACAGATCATGATAGCCTAAAATATTTTTTGGAACAACGACTATCTTCTAAAGAGCAACAAAAATGGGTCACTAAGATGTTAGGATATGACTTTGAGATTGTATATAAGAAAGGGAAAGAAAATATTGTCGCAAATGCACTTTCAAGGAAGGATGAGAAAGATGAAGCCTTATTGTGTGCCCTTTCAATATTACAAGCAAATTGGGTGGAGAAGCCAAAGCGGTGGCAAAATGATGTTGCGACAAGTAATCTCATCGAGCAATTAAAAAATGATCCTAGTAGTTCAGGATAAGTTTTGTTGGAAGGGAGATACTCTTTGGTATAAAGAGTGTTTGATCTCCAAGAATTCCAACCTTAAAATCAAGATTCTCCACGAGAGTTGCATGAGTCTCCATGGGTGGTCATTCAGGATTTTGAAGACATATCATCGAGTCAAGCAAGATTTCTTTTGGGAAGGGCTAAAGGGTGATGTTCAAAAATTTGTGGCTGAATGTTTGGTGTGTCAAAGGCATAAAGGGGAGACAATTAAGACACCAGGTCTCTTGCAACCCTTATCTATTCCTAGCCAGTGTTGGGAAGAGATATCCATGGACTTCATCACAGGGCTTCCCAAATCTAAAGGTCATAATGTCGTCATGGTGGTGGTTGATCGGCTCACTAAATATGCACATTTCATTGCATTAGCACATCCTTTTACAGCAAGTGCAATGGCTAAAGCTTTTTTGGAGAATATCAAAAAGTTACATGATACACCTAAAGTTATTATTAGTGATTGTGATCCTATCTTCACTAGTCACTTTTGGAAAGTTTTATTCTCATGTTTGGGTACTCAATTGGCTCTTAGCTCTTCATACCACCCTCAATCAGATGGGAAAATAGAGGTTGTTAATAAGTGTTTGGAAGGATATCTACATTGTTTCACTTCAGAGAAACAGTCCCATTGGGTAGATTGGCTACCACTTGCAGAATGGTGGTATAGCACTTCTTTTCATAGCTCATAAAAAATGTTTCCATTTTTGGCACTTTATGGATATCATCCTCCTTCCATCACATCGTCAATTAAGGTGTCCCCAAGAGTTCAGGTAGTAGAAGACCACTTGCTTCATCAACAACAAGTACTTTCAGGACTCAAGGAGAATTTAGCCATGGCACAAAATCGAATGAAACAACAGGCAGACCAACATCGTAGTGAAATAATTTTTGAAGTTGGTGATTGGGTCTTCTTGCGATTACAACCTTATAAGCAAATCTCACTAAAGCAGCAAAGAAAGAATAATAAGTTGTCACCAAAGTATTATGGTCCATACCAAATCATGCAGAAGATCGGTAGTGTTGCCTACAAGCTTGAGTTGCCACCTACAACAAAGATACATCCAGTTTTTCATGTTTCCTGTTTGAAGAAGGTAATTGGGCATAATATTCCCACTCAAACAACACTTCTCGAGCTAGATGAAGAAGGAAGAATCATTTTGGAACTATAGTGCATTCCTTAAACATGCACAAAGAAGCTGAGGAATAGAACTCTCAGCGAGTATCTCATCGATGGAAGAATTTACGGTTGAAGATGCCACATGGGAAGATGAGAGTTCATTCAAAAGTTTGAAACTTGATTAGCATTGAGGGACAATGCTTCTTTGAAGAAGGGGGGCATGCTACGCCCTTAATATTAGTGTACATCGGGTTATGAATAGTCAGCTTGTGGCTATCTTAACTCTCTATTAAGTCATATTATCATTAGTATATTGTTATTTAGTTGTTTAGGTCTGCCTAAGTCTTATATAGGGGTGTCTAAGTTGGCCTGGGTGATATCCTTGGCATAAATAGGTATATATAAGAGGTTGTGAGTCTTATTTCATCAAGTTGTGAAGTGTGTTCTCATTAGAGATATTTGGAGGTTTTCCCCCTCGAAGTGGCTTGTTATTCTTAGTTATTATCAAGTAATTGCAGCATATTTCATATCATATTCTTCTATTGTGCAAGTTATTTCATAACAGATCATCTGGCTTTAGGTCCAGAGCCAGGTAATTGGTTAATGAGATCTTGAATTAGTCTTCATTCAGTTCCCTCATGCTCTATTTCGGTTTTTTGTTTCTTTCATTTAGGCTGACTGCTTTCACCATATTTTCTACCTTTTTATTTTCCTGAGCTAGTGGATTCCATTCCTCAAAAGTTACAGAAGTCAAAAATTATAGGAACTAAGGTGCAAAGAACTTACTATATCTCACTCAGAACCTTTGGACTGAAAGAATGCCCTATTTCTTTGTTTACCCTTCTGCCTCCTTTGCTATCAATTCCACACTAATGTGTCCAATTGTATTTTCCTTAATTTATGTAGTTATTTGTGCTTCATCGTGCCATTAATGTTTTAGTTGAAACACAAGTGTAGCAGTTCCCTTTTTGAAACTCTCATTGTCACATCATGTAATATTTTTGGTGAGACATTTTCAAATCTTGGGCGACCCCTTTATTATGGCTGTTACCAACATTGATTAAAACATCCACCAAGACATCTTGTAGTTTCCTTGACACCTCAAGTATCCCCAAGATTTATCCCTTCAATCTCAAGTATATTGATATAACTCCCATCAATGAAAATATGTCATTGTGACTTTGCAAGTCAGGTAGATGTTCCTTCGCTTATTTGATATCTCATCAAGATATATCCTTTGGTTTGTTTTTTGGTCGCTGAGACACAATTATTTTCTAGCTGATGGAACAACACTTAGCATGACTCTCATATCTTTCTCTGATGAAACTAGTCTTGCCAATAATCAATACCTACCGCAAAGTCTCTTACTAACACAATCCTATCCGTGTGACATATGGGTCGGCAAATCTCCCTAACTTCTTCCTGATAATCATCGATGAAATTCACTTTTTCTTTATCAGTGAGACCAAATGAATGCTCCAAGACATTACACCGATGAATTTTATCTCGCTGATATGTCTCTATGTTTTCAATTAGTAAGACACCAACATACTCGATATGACTCTCCTTGATGCATATTGTCTTGCCGATAGGATCCTCCTATCGCTAAGACAATGAACTGCATCCTACCGATATGTTCCTTTAGATGAAATTATATTCGTATGACCTTCCTGAAATCTTGTCGATAGACTACAAAAGATATACATTAGTATAAAATGCTTTATGGATGGCAGAGATCCTCACCATCTCTTGCTGATATGAATTATACATTGAAATATTCAAGGTTAGATGAATTCTATGGGAGCACATGACATAATTTGGGAAAAAATGTTATGAAAAGAGGAATATTGTGCTTATGGTAAAGACTTCTTTGGAAACTCATGAATATAAAGAACTGTAAAATTTTTAGAATTTTATAGTTCTAACAGTGGCTCCGTTTGGGGATGAATGATTGTGAGATCATTGCAAGGATCCATATTTTTGGGTGAGCAGACCAAACTCAAGGTGATGGACCAGTGAGAAAGATGGAATGAATGGAAATGGAAATGAACATGACCCTATACTACTGTACATGAAAAGAGTTTAGTTTGGATGAAGGAAAGTCAGTATTGTCCATGTACTAGAAATTCTTGTTCCTTTTATTTCCTTAACTACTATGCATGGAAAATAATTTTTTAAGAGGATTATCAAGAGTCATCCATGCACTGGCAACCCTCAATCCTCTATGTTACTCAAGAAAAAAAATGCTTCAAGAAATTCCCATGTACAAGAAACTCCTGTTCTTCATGAGTCTTGTTTTGCAGATAATATGAATCTTCACCTTTCCTACCAACAACAACAAAAGGTCTGAACCACAAAGCTTCAAACTTCTCGTGCTTACCCTTCTCCTAACACCTTGCATTCCACATCAGCACTAGATCATTCTCCTTGAATTTTCTATCTTTTTATTTTCTATCAAATAAATGCTTTATCTGTGCTTGCAACTTCATGTTCTAGTTTTGAGCTACTCTCCTTATCTCATAAAGTTCGGCTAGCTGCTCCATTCTCTCCTCCATAGGTTATAGAATAGCTATATCTTCTTGAAGGATAAATTTGTAAATTGGTAACATATTTTGTAGAGGCATCCTAGCTTGTGTTCCATATACTAATTCAAATGGGGATTTTCCAATTTCCTTTTTTACAGTGATCCTATCAGCCCACACAACCATTTTCAAATTTGAATCCCAAGCCTTCTTATTTTGACCTAGCATTCTCCTTATGATTTTAAGAAGACTTTTGTTGTTGGACTCTACCTGACTATTAGCTTGTGGATGGTAGGGAGCTGCATAAGAAATAGTAATGCCATATGTGCTGCAAAAATCTTTGAATTCATTAGATTTGAAACACATCCCGTTATCTGTAATCAATTTTAGTGGTGTACTAAATCTAGTAATGATGTTATCCATTAAAAAATTGGTCACAACTTTACTTGTAGCTTGCTTGGTTGTGACTGCTTCTACCCATTTGGTGAAATAGTCAGTAGCTACCAATATCCACTTATGTCCTCCACTTGATTTCTCTTGTATCTCCCCAATAGAATCAATCCCCCACTAATGAAAAGGGGCTTCAGTCTGCATAGGTCTAAGTGGTAAAGCTCCTTGATACTTCATTTTCCCAGAGAATTTATGGCACGCTTCACATCTTCTTACGTATGAAAAAGAGTCATTAAAAACTTTTAGCTAGTAATAACCTGCCCTGAGAATCTTATGTACAGTTGTATTTGTAGAATAATGGCCTCCACAAACCCCTTCATGCATTTCTCTTAAGACATGCTTAGCTTGTGACTCATCTAGACATAACAACAATATCCCATCCCTGTTCTTCCAAAACAAATCACCTTCCATGAACACATAATTAGTTGCTTGCAGCTTTGAAGTTCTTTTCTAACTCACTTAATTCTTCTAATTCATGTGTCTGAGGTAATGCATGATGTCAGCATACCAAGGAGTATGCTCAATACTTGCAATTGCATTCTCTTCCTCTTCTATATTACAAATTTGATTTGCTTTGATATTTTCTTCTGCCATTAACCTAGCCAAGCCCTAACCTCTCACCAATTTAGTGATTTGTATTTCCATATCAAACTCTTGAATTTTATTAATCCACTTGCATCTCTTTCTTGTTACTTCATACTGAGTCAAGATATCTTTAACAACTGCATGAGGGACATAAGCAATCACCTTAGCTCCTACGAGATATGGCCTAAAATCCTTTGTGGCTTTTACCAATGCAAATGCTTGTTTTTCCATTATATCGTATTTCAATTATGACCCCTTCAATGAATTGCTAAAAAATGACATAGGTTGTTCATGACCTTCCTCATTTTTCTGTAACATAACAACAACTATAGTATGCAACAAAGCAAATGAAAATATTTGAAAGGGTTTTGAAAAATCTGG